>OZ035999.1:6899078-6964078 GCA_964035015.1 Corallium rubrum | reverse complement strand
TACAAGTTTGATAGATTAAGTAATACTAACTAAATTAATATATATATATATATATATATATATATATATATATATATATATATATATATATATATATATATATATATTTATACAGTGAATCTAAAATTTACAAAAGGTTAAAAAAAAGATCAAGAAGGAAGCTTAAGGCTAAAAGTTACACATTGTCGGAATAAATGTTCGCTTAAAGCGATTGGTACGTGCTAATGGAACGTTGAAGACTCTTTTATTCCTGATATTATACTTTGATTCGTGATTAGGAGAAAAAAGGTTGTGCAATTTATGCGACCCAGAACTCATAATGGATGAAAACATACTCTGGCATAACTGCAGGCGTCTCTCTTGTAACGAAGCTAAGTTAAAAACCTGCAAGTTAGAATTGTATGGCTTACAAGGCGATATGATTGCTAAGGCTCTCTTTTGCACTCGTCCTAATTCGTCGCTTAGGTATTCAGGAAGGGAATGGTGGAAAACTTGTGAGCAGTATTCTAACAGTGGTCTGATGCAAATACAGTAAAAATTCCGAATATCTTTTGCTGGTACACAAGAACGTTTAATTAAGTGTTACTAAAAAGTGCATACGCTTATTTGTTTTCTTAATTATCTCACTAAGTGCCTATGAAACGTAAATTAAGTTTGTCTTATTTGAAAGAACACTTAAAATTATAAAGTAACATATTTTTCGGTTTTTCGTTTCCTTGCTTCGTTCTTGAGATATCTTAGTTTGTTTGATATGCAAATTAAACATTTTGACGTCACATGTGCATAATGAGTTATCGAAAGACGTTATATATCTTTGCTATTATCAAATATAATCACTTGAAGATCACATGTTTAGTGTTGTGGGCAAAACACATCCACATGCTTCATTCAAATTAATTTGGTTTGATAATAGAAAAGATATCTAACCTTCTCCGATAGCTCACTGTGCACCTACGTCGTCAAAATGTTTAATTTGCATATCAAACAAACTGAAATATCTCAAGAATGATGTTACTCTATAATTCTAAGTGTTCTTTCAAATAAGACAAACTTAATTTTCCTTTCATAGACACTTTAATAAAGTCGATCAATCTATCCCACCTCTTCGTGTAATTGTCTGCGCATAGCTTCCATCTCGTTTCTTTGTTGTTTACTAGGAGGAGCATCAGGTTCATCTTCATCCTACATGAGAAGAACATTGTTTAAAATTGCTTTGAAAGACGCATTTTCCACGGTGAATGGCAATGTTGGAAACCTCTTAGAAGAACTGTTGAAAACCCAACAGATTTAGAGTAAAAAAATAGAGCTTTCTAATATTGCCATTCACCATGGTGAATGCGTTTTTTAAAGCAATTTCATTAAGTTTGTCACCATGATAAAGTCATTATTTTATTTACATTGTTTAACATTTTCTAGTTAGTACTTGCCTGAATTCCACGTACTAAAGATGGACGCGCTAAAATGAAAAAATATATATATTAGTAACAACTGCAACACCACCAACACCAACACCAACAACGACGACGACGATAACGGCAACCACAACTACTGTACACAACCACCACCAACATCAACAACCATCACCACCACCACCACCAACAACAACAACAACAACAACAACAACAACAACAACAACAACAACAACAACAACAACAACAACAACAACAACAACAACAACAACAACAACAACAACAACAACAACAACAACAACAACAACAACAACAACAACAACAACAACAACAACAACAACAACAACAACAACAACAACAACAACAACAATAACAACACCATCACCGACCATCACCACCAACAACAACAACCATCACCGACCATCAACCAAACAACAAACAACAACAACAACAACAACAACAACAACAACAACAACAACAACAACAACAACAACAACAACAACAACAACAACAACAACAACAACAACAACAACAACAACAACAACAACAACAACAACAACAACAACAACAACAACAACAACAACAACAACAACAACAACAACAACAACAACAACAACAACAACAACAACAACAACAACAACAACAACAACAACAACAACAACAACAACAACAATAACAACACCATCACCGACCATCACCACCAACAACAACAACCATCACCGACCATCACCACCAAAAACAACAATGACAACAACAACAACAACAACAACAACAACAACAACAACAACAACAACAACAACAACACAAACACCAACACCAACACCAACACCAACACCAACACCAACACCAACAAACTTATAATGTGCACATTACCTGACTTTTGCTGGAGATCAACAATTCTCTATAACAGAAAAAAACTCCAATCTTAATACAGTCTTGACTCTACTAATAATACCAGATTTAGAATTTCATAAATTGTCCAAGTGCGTCACCTGTTCTAAGACTGTCTTTTGTTCATGCACTTGTCGTAGCTCTATCATTACAGAATTCTTAAACTCTGTCATCTCATTCTGAAGAAGATAAAACAAAACACAATATAGTCTTATGACTCACAGTATGAATATCGCATTACATCGCTGTTTCAATATTTTCAAAAAACATCATTTTTCCTACCATTTGTTTCTGTTGTTCCTCATTCTTCCATTGTGCATATCTTCCTTCAAGTTCTTTAATCTTCTCTAACTCCTTATCTTCTTTCTAAAGAGATTTGTATCATGACATTAGACTAGAAGTCTATTGACATTTTCTGGACTAGAAGTCGCACGGTTGTTTAAACCGCAGTGCCAGTTTTTCGGTAATTCTTCGGAAAAATCCTTAGACAAACTGCACCGTTATATAAGCCTTATTTCTACTTACAATGTAGCGAAACGGATCACAACGTAGCGTAACGTCTTATAACTTACAATGTAGCGAAACAGATTACAACGTAGCGTAACGTCTTATAACGTAGCGTAACGTCTTATAACGCAGCGTAACGTCTTATAACATAGAGTAACGTCTTATAACGCATCTTAACGTCTTATAAGGTAAAGTAACGTCTTATAACGCAGCGTAACGTCTTATAACATAGAGTAACGTCTTATAACGCATCTTAACGTCTTATAACATAGAGTAACGTCTTATAACGCAGCGTAACGTCTTATAACATAGAGTAACGTCTTATAACGCATCTTAACGTCTTATAACGTAGAGTAACGTCTTATAACGCAGCGTAACGTCTTATAACGTAGCGTAACGTCTTATAACGCAGCGTAACGTCTTATAACGTAGCGTAACGTCTTATAACGTAGCGTAACGACTTATAACGTAGCGTAACAGATTATAACGTAGCGTAACGTCTTATAACGTAGAGTAACGTCTTATAACGTAGAGTAACGTCTTATAACGTAGAGTAACGTCTTATAACGTAGAGTAACGTCTTATAACGTAGAGTAACGTCTTATAACGTAGAGTAACGTCTTATAACGTAGAGTAACGTCTTATAACGTAGCGTAACGTCTTATAACGTAGCGTAACGTCTTATAACGTAGAGTAACGTCTTATAACGTAGCGTGATGTCATCGAACGTCGCGAAACGACTTATAACGTAGCGTAACAAATTATAACGTAGTGAAACGTCTTCCAACGTAGTGTGACGTCTTATAAAGTAGTTTAATGTACTTTAGTTTACAGTGGGGTAACGTCTTTATTACGTAGCTTAAATAACGTCTTATAACGTATCGTAAGGTCTTGCAACGTAGTGGAATGTACAAAAAATATGTACCTCAACTTGATAATCTTGTTTCTCTTTCTGAAGCTGTCTTTCAGTAGACACCAGTCTTTCTTTAATGTCTTTTAATTCCTGTAGCAATTCAGAATTTATGCCAGCTTCATTTTCTCTGCTAGGACGAACATTGTTACTGGCATCTTTCAAAGGGTTCACTGATAAACCATTGATGAATGATCCAGCGTGTTCAGAATGTCGGCGTTGAATGTGGGCCAGTAAATAATCATTGCTCACAAAAACTTTGGCACAAAAAGGACACTGCAAAAGAAATTACCCCAGAAATGCTAGTAACTCAGAGATTTATTTACATAGTTCGCGAGTATACAATTTTCTAATATTAGCTATGTTTGGCAGGAATTACCAACAGAGAAAAATTTAAAAAAATTAAAAAACAAGAGATATAATAGTCAGTGTAATAAAACTGCTAGTCACTGATATTCAAAAACTTTAGATTGAATATTATACTTTTCACATATTAATTAAGAACTTAACCCATGACAAGGGGCAATTTTTGGCCAGCTCAAGCAGGAATGAATTAATCGCTTGTTAAGGTGCTTATATCACTGTGGGGTTTTAACATATTTAAATAGAGCAGAAAAAATCAGTTAATAAGTTATTTTGCCGTTTTTGATTTACTCAAATTGTTCCTGACATACTGACTTCTGAACATGCCAATTCTCAAAAATTTCCATCGTTCATTTTAACGCCCTGGGGGCCTGGGACTCAGGAACGAGTCAATCCAAAACAACTGCATTTCGGCTTATTGATTCACAAAAACACATATATTTGACTGGAAAATCGAAATGTACAGCTCACACCCGTTTTCCAGTACGCAGGTTCCTGAGTCCCAGGCCCCCGTGCTTAAAAATGAACGACAGAAATTTTTTGCAAAAAAACGAAATTGGCATGTTTAAAGGCTTATATCTCAGAAACTACTAAAGTAAATCAAAAACGGCAAAATAACTTATTAACTAACTTTTTTTGCTCTATTCAAATACGTTAAAACCCCACAAGTGATATATAAGCACTTTAAAGGGCATATGACTTGAAAATTAAGTTTGTCTTATTGAAAAGAACATTTAAAATGATAAAATAACATATTTTGCAGTTTTTGGTTTCCTTGCTTCGTTTTTCAGATATTCCAGTTTGTTTGATATGCAAATGCAGAACTTTTTACGTCACATGTGCATAATGAGTTATCAGAAAAGGTTACATATCTTTGCTATTATGAAAACATGGGCTTAACTCAAAGGAAGCATGTGCGTGTTTCCACCCACAACACCAAACATGTAGAATTCCAAGTGATTTCGTTTCACAATAGCAAAGATATGTAACCTTCTCTCGGTAACTCATACTACTCATTATGCACGTGTGATGTAAAAAGTTGTGTCATTTGCATATCAGACAAACTGGAACATTTAAAAAATGAAGCAAGGAAACCAATAACTGAAAAAGATGTTATTTTATTATTTTAAATGTTCTTTTCAATAAGACAAACTTAATTTTCGAGTCATATGCCCTTTAAGCCATTAATAATTGCTCAAGTAAAATCATCTGGTGTTAGATAGAGTAAAACAATAAATAGGCTACTTTTGGCCAGCTCAGCCAGGCAGGAATGGGTTAATATGCAAACAAGTATGTACTAAACCTTATGCATGCCACTAGCTCCAGATCTCATCATTAACTGATACTCAGCAAGCATTTTCCGAGCTTTTCGATTCTCTTTCTTCAGGTGATTAACTGAATTTTGCTTGTCTTCCAAATCCTTGTTCATCTTTTGAAGACCCTAAAAATATACAACACAAAAAGCAGCAAGCCATCAGTGGTATGAAATATTTTATACAGATCGTACTGTATTAAGTCCAGATATTTTTTTATAATTAATCAAACAGTGACATATTGAAATAGTACCTCTGCATTATCTTTCAAAGTTTCCTCCATTTCACTCATCTTAGACTGGAGAAATTGCTGAGAGTGCTTTAAAAAAATATATTACAAATAACATACATGTCAACCAAGTCTGAAACACAGGCCTGCACAGAGAGGTAAGTGGGCACAAGGGGAAAAAATAGAATGGGGCCCCCATGCAACAATTCCATATGCCATGGTGCCCCTCCTCCTATAAATTTCTCAAAGTAACCCCTAACTTTTTGCAGGGTATATTTTTCTTAACAAGATATTACATGTAATAATGCAATCCTTACCATTAAGTATTCAATAATAAGCTGAGAAAGTTGGAAAAGTTTCACAAAATTTGGATCAACAAGATGAGAGTCCTACAAAGAATAAATTTAATTTAATATAAATTACATTCCTGTGTGACTGTGTATATCCAGCCTAATTGGGCTAATTGGTGACCTGCGTGAAACAGAGATTTTGTAAAATATATAAAAATATAAAACAGCATCACTAAATGTGCTAATCGCAACTTTTAGAAAAATTGCTTCACATATTTTTGCAATTTTTAAAATCACTTCACACTTTGTGATTCGCGAAGTGCTAACTCAGACTCTGTAATATACACTATAACTGTTTTCACTGGATGAATTTATGTATTAAAGGAGTGAGAAACAAGTTTTTCATGCTGAAGACCTGGGTATAGAGAGCAAATATACTTTATATACTTACAGTATATACTGACATATTGCATTAGCTTGATAACCAATTTGGTAATGGTCATGGTTATAGTGAAACCTAACTGAAACCTAACCCTACTGTAGTTCAATATCTCCCTCAAAACTTAATCCTACTGTAGTTCACACCTGGTTAGTCTAGGATTTTTGGCTTGGAATTAGACTACAAGTACTGCAAGTAAACTTTTCTCAATTCTTATTTTTCAGTATTAATGTATAACAGCTTGTACAACAAGAACTGAGAAAACTTTATAAACCAAGTTCAATGTAATATTATTACCACCCCACCCTCACCTCCCCTCTCCATCCCTATCTCCCCCATTTCTCCCCTCCTCTCCCCCCTCCCTCATCTCTCTCATTCACCGCACCTCTCCCATCCACACCCATCTCCCTCCTCCACCCCCATCTACCCCATCTCCCCCTCCACTCCCCCATTTCCCTCATCCAGCCCCACCTTTACCCTCCACCCCTATCTCCCTCATCCACCCCCATCTCTTCCCTCCACCCACACCTCTCCCCTCTACTCCCATCTTCTCATCCACCCCTATCTCCCCCATCAAGCCACACCTCTCCCCTCCAACCCCACCTCCCCCCTCCATCCCTATCTCCCTCATGCAGTCCCACCTCTCCCCTTCATCCCCATCTCCCTCATCCACCCCCACCTCTCCTGTCCTCCCCCACCACCCCAATGGCTTTCACTATGCTATATTCTTACTGTATATATTGTAGAGTATTTTATGCCACTCTACAAATTCAATAATGCAAGCATATTTAATTCTCATTTGACTAACCATTTCAGCTTCAATATTACAGAAAGTAACACTCATAATGCTTTCTTGCAAGCTTGCAAAATCCAACTCTCTGGCAATCCTGTTTACATCAACTGCAGCTACAAGAAAATATCCAACAAGATGAACGTCGTGTTTTAAAAGCACAAATATGACAAAGAAAACGTCTTTTAAACAAAATAGTTATTTTTATCTACAACAAACTACGAGAAGTTGAAAGATCAAAAGACACGAGTAATAATTTTTTTCCAATTGATTCAAATAATTTGTAGAAAGCATTTTTGAAAATATATACTGTAAGACCTACCCAATTTTCTCCAGTCCACTTTCTCAGTTCTCTTCTTAAAAGAGAAAGCCATACCTTTTGACGAAGAAGAAAACAAGAAAATAACTTACTGTAATAACGTTTTAAAAATTGTGCCATGCATAATATTTACATTTGAAGTGCTTGACGGTGTCGCAGAGCAACGGACGCCATATTGTGTTGGGCACTGAATAACGTGAGTAAAAACAACAGCAAAGAACTTACTTTTTCGATGACTGTCGAGAACTGTTGATCTGCCATATTGAGACATAATTCGGTGGAAAAAATCACAGAAAATAAACGAGAATTTTCATCTCTACATCGTTAAAGAAAAATTGTTTACTCGCTTGGAATTTAATAGGACGAGTTGCAATGGGGACTGGGCACTAATACAACTACTGCTGACCAGAAATACATCTGGCTCGCCAAAGTTACGTATCGATATGAATGGATGGGTGAATGACTGGAAGGATGGCTAGATGGGTGAATTGATGGATGAATAAGTAGATGGCTGGGGGGAATGAATGGGCGAAGAAGTGGATAGACTGATGAATGAGTGAACTGATGAGTGAATGAATGAATGAATAGCTGAATGAATGGATGGTAAGAGTGGATGGACGGGTGAATGAGTAAGAGAATGGAGTGCATGGATGAGTGGATAATCAGCCTGCTCGCGTTCTACGAATGTCTGTCTGTCTGTCTCCGTCGGTCGGTCGGTCGGTCTGTCTGTCTGTCTGTCTGTCTGTCTGTCTGTCTGTCTGTCTGTCTGTCTGTCTGTCTGTCTGTCTGTCGGTCGGTCTGTCTGTCTGTCTGTCTCGGTCTGTCGGTCGGTCGGTCGGTCGGTCTGTCTGTCTGTCTGTCTGTCTGTCTGTCTGTCTGTCTGTCTGTCTGTCTGTCTGTCTGTCTGTCTGTCTGTCTGTCTGTCTGTCTGTCTGTCTGTCTGTCTGTCTGTCTGTCTGTCTGTCTGTCTGTCTGTCTGTCTGTCTGTCTGTCTGTCTGTCTGTCTGTCTGTAGGATGGTTTATATACGACTTAGGCATGCATAAAGGTTACGATTATATTCTTTAAAAAAATAAAGATATTTACATTTTAAAACAATGATCTAAATTACGAAGTTGCAATGCAAGCTTCACTTAAAGTCAGTTGTCTACTCGTCTATTAATAAAGTTTCAATCACTCTACGCTACGCCCGCTGTCTTTGTAATGTCGACTACTAACGACTTTATTGCAGTCGTATCTTCGGCAATCTTCTGATTCTTAGTAACTTCAACCATAGCTTCCAGCAGCACGTCACCACGTTCCTTCAGAGCAGCGGCATGCCATGTATTCGACGAGACTAGTCTCTTGACAATCCGTAACATTTGTTTTTGTCGTTTAGTGTCTGACGCTAACAAGGCCTGAGCCAGGCACGCGAGGTTCTCGCTAGTCATGGCGTCCTCATAAGCACCGCCATAGAGCTCAACCACTTGATAAAGACATCGTAAAGACCATTCCTGAATATCTGGGTCCTCGTGGCACAGAAACTGAATAAGAACTCCAGTCAACTCCATTAAGGGCTTTCCTTCGAGTAAGATACACTCAGCTTTCTTGGTCAAACTCACAGCTACTTCATCCCCAGAGGACTTTGCTTGAAGAGCTTCGCGTACGGCCTTCGAAGAATATCTATCACAAGAAAAACACAGCACCCTTAGAATTTTAGAAAATTGCAGTTTGGCCATCTAAGATCTTCTTAGAGAATGGTTGCACCCACTCCCTATGGAGTATTTCAACGCTTTATATATATTCCAGTGTTTTGATTCATCAAGATTAGACAAATTAGTGAGCTCTACAGTGTGTATAAAAAAAACGGAACCCTTAGAAAATGAATTAGTATTCTTTTAAAACAACCTATTGTAGTAGTAGTTTGAAAGCCCTAAAAGCGCTGCGTTATAAATTAATCAGCACATAAGTTAAACAGGAAGAGAAAAAGTTTTTAAATACTTTCACCATGCATCCACTTCAAGTTATCTTAATTCCCCAGGTGTATAAGACCGTATTTTTTACGCATCCGTGGCTCAGAGGCGTTTAGGGCTTTTAACTACAACAATAAGTTGTTTGAACAGAATACTAATTCATTTTCTAAGGGGTTACATTTTTTTCATACACTGTATATGGAGTCCACTGCAGTGAACTCTATATATAGTCACTAATGAATTCAATAGAGTCACTACCATAGTCTATATAGAGCAAATTATCCGGTAAACATGCTAGACGAAAAAACCCCAAAACAAACACATTTATAGTTAAAGTGCCTATGAAGCGAAAATTATTATTGTCTTAAATGAAAGAACTCTTAAAACTACAACGTAACATCTTTTACAGATCTTCGTTTCCATGCTTCGTTGTTGAGATATTTCAGTTTCTTTGATATGCAAATTAAACCTCTGACATCACACGTGTATAATGAGTTATTGGAGAAAGTTCTATCTCTCTGCTATTATCAAACGAAATCACTTCGAAGCCGATCCTGTGCGTCTATTTCGCATACAGCATTAGACATACAGATTTTTAATTGATTTCGTTTGATAACAGCAAAGATACCGAACCTTCTCTGATAACTCATTATTACACGTGTGACGTCAAAGTGTTTAATTTGCATATCAAAAAAATTGAAATATCTCAACAACGAAGCACGGAAGCGAAGAGCTGCAAAGATGTTACTTTGTCGTTTTGAGAGTTCTTTCATTTTAGACAATAATAATTTTCGCTTCATAGGCACTTTAAGATTGAAACTTCTTCGTGGTTGCAACCATTCTCTAAGACGGTTAGAGAATGGTCACTCGTGCTCTATGGAATATAGAGTGGGGCCTTCTGTCTAATTCTCGGACACGTGACCATTCTCTAACCCTTACGTATGGCATTTCTATTGTCGCGCGTGATTTAACTTTAGTGGAACGGTTTTAGTGGGACGGTATAAATACCAGGATAGCGCAAAGTGAAAAGTCGTAAACTGCCGAGAATAATTTTGATAACGAAATACGACGTTTTCATTGGAGACCTTCATCAGAGTAAAATGTGTTAAATAAAGTAAAACAGGGTTTATATATGCCAAAAAAGGTGACGTACACTTCATTGGGCTACGTTTACCGTATTTCATTACATTTTCACTCTGATGAAGGGCTTTGCTCGAAACGTCACTATTTTGTTATCAAAAGGCAGTTTACCGCCTACGCAGCAGTCTACTATCTGTAATTCAATGCCTGTGTCAGTTTCTGCGTCTGTGTTTGTAATGTTAATGGGGCGAATTTCAGGGTATTGCGCGCGCGTCATTTTGCAAAGGAATTGGCGGGCTCCCCACAAAGTAAGCAATGGCAAACAGATTTGCTAGCGAGCCAACAACAGCAGATGTATCTATACTTTGTTTATTTTAAACAGCATGTTTACTTTGAGTCGGGAGCTTGCCAGTTTTTTTGAAAAATGATGCGCGCGCAACACCCTGAAACACGTCTATTAATAAAGTTAATAAAATAACATTAAATATATAGTATAGTATAGTATAGTATAGTATAGTATAGTATAGTATAGTATAGTATACTATAGTATAGTATAGTATAGTATAGTATAGTATAGTATAGTATAGTATAGTATAGTATAGTATAGTATAGTATAGTACTTCATTATTCCGTAAACTGTATCAAGCAATGGCAGTAACACTTCCGAGAAATCTCTCTCCACGTGATTCTCGTTAATCATCGCCGAAGCACTGACGAAAAGTGACGAGACGTGATCGATCAGACCTTGCTCGTACAGTCGCCAAAGGTCGGAAGCACTCGACGATACGAGACAGTCAAGTAGACTGATGATAGTTTGAACGGTCGCTCCCGAAACATCTCCATCGTGTCTTTCTAGGATGTCGCCAAGGATAGCCACGATTCCTTTGTCAATTATCAGTTCTGAGAAGTTAGGAGAATGTTCCAAGAAAGCAAGGAGAAGCTTCAAGGCGTACGACGGCAAAGGATCTTGGTCTTGTAGAATGGTGTCGTATTGAGGAATAAGTTCAGATGTGATCACCTGGAATATAAGTACAAGCATTAAGCAATGATCACTTGGGCGTATTTTTATTAAATTTCTTGAGAAAGAAACTTTAAGAGTTAGAAATCAAAACACTCACCGACATGAGACACTCAGTATATAGTTATACATTCACTTCATTCCACTCCACGTCACTCTACTTCACGTCACGTCACGTCACTTCTCTCCACTCTACTCCACTCCACTGAACTGCACTCTTTTCACTCCACTTCTCTCTCCTCCCCTCTGCTTCATTCCATTCCACTCCACTTTACTCCACTTCACCGCTCCACTCCACTGAACTGCACTTCATTCTTCTCCACTCCACTTATCCCCTCCCCTCCCCTCCATTCCATTCCATTCCACTCCACTTTACTCCAATCCACTTCTCTCTCCTCCCCTCTGTTCCATTCCATTCCACTCCACTTTACTCCACTCCACGTTCCTCCGTTCCACTCCACTCCACTGCACTTCATTCTTCTCCACTGCACTTCTCTCCTCCCTTCCCCTCTGCTCCATTCCACTCCATTCCACTCCACTTTACTCCAATCCACTTCTCTCTCCAGTCTCCTCCCCTCTGCTCCATTCCATTCCACTCCACTTTACTCCACTCCACGCTCCTCCGCTCCACTGAACTGCACTTCATTCTTCTCCACTCCACTTCTCTCTCCTCCCCTCCCCTCTGCCCCATTCCATCCCACTCCACTTCACTGAACTCACTTCACTCTTCCTCACTGCACTTCTCTCTCCTCCCCTCCCCTCTCCTCTGCTCCATTCCATTCTACTCCACTCCACTCTCCTCCACTCCACTCCACTGAACTTCACTCTTCTCCACTCCAACTTCTTTCTCCTCCCCTCTGCTCCATTCCATTCCGCTCCACTTTCCTACTCTGCTCTACTCCCCCTACAATTCATTTTACCGTTGTTAGTTGTTTGGCGGAGTTACTTGCAGCATCAGACAAGACTTCATGTTCTAAAAAGATGGCTGCCATATCAGCAAACATTTTAAAACAAAACATTCGAACATCTCCCTCTTTACTAGACGTGAGCGCAGCTAGATGAGGCAACAAGCTTTCTACAACCAACGCACAATGCTGCAGTAACAATGACGGATGTTGAGCGATGGCTTCTATGATAGATAACACCACATTCGTCAGATCATCCGCACTGGTTGCCCCGGCAACTGAACCAATACTCGTCGTGCCAGCATCAATGGCCTTGACGTGCGCGACGAGCAGACCCATATTTCTTAAGAATGCTTCATTGACGATACTCAGTCGGAAGACATTACTAGTAACCAGGTGTAAAACGATGGATAACAAAGGAACACAAGAACGAAGCTCCTTGCTCTGAGCTGTCGAAGGATGTCGTCTGCCAGACACTGCTTCCAAAGCACTGATCAAATTCTGGATGACCTTGGGAACACACTGACACAGTGAATTGATACACAACTGAAGACAGTCCTTGAGGTACGTCAGGAGACCGCTGTCCGTCTTCATCGGTGTCTGCCGTTTATTATCTCTCTCAATGTACGTCACTAGTTTATACTGACAGCAGGAAAGTAAAGCCACGTGATGATCACGTGACATGGCGGCGACGGCAACGAACGCCTTGCTTCTGATGACAATCGACGGACTATCGAGAAACTGCATCATCTTGTGTACAAACTCCTTGTCTTCAATCAGTCTTCTTGTGTGCGCACCTTTACTTACTAAGGCTGTGAGCATTGTGATAATCGCCTGCTGTACTTTGGTTACTCCGCTGACCAAACAGTTTAGGACAGTCCGAAGGCCAGCGTTATCAAGCACGTGTTGGAACAGAGTCACGGTGTGTCGAGTGAGACGACACAATGCTGAGATGGCGGTCAGCTTTTGAGAGTCTCCAGAACTGTGTGTGAATAAATTCCATAACATCTGAAAGGAAATAAAATGAAAGCAGTTGTCATGAAGCTGCTACAATTGCGGTGCCCTGACGATTAGCCGCTCGCGTTAGGTAGTTTTATATTCTGGGTGTCACATTTTGTGGAATCCGTACGCGCGGTAGTTTATTTTTAAAACTGGTTTAATGACTTCCGAAATACCCCAGTACTCCTAAAAATGATTGTAGCGTATGTATTAAAGTCCATCTTAAGCACCAGTTCTCATCTTTTGGTAAGTTGACGTCGTCCTGAAGACGTGAAAATGCTCTAAGTGGCGTTGTATAAAGAACAAGGACGGTGTTGAGGGACGAAAAATTATTCATTCTCTTTGTTTCGCAACTAGAATTCTTTTGTTTAGAAGACATCGTCGTTGAAGTTGCCATCGTACGTCGTAAGGTCCCTCTTGTTACAAACAATACTGCAGTAAGTTGTTGGGACAACCAAGGACAGGTTACAAACTTCTGAAACTGAACAACTTGTTCCACGGTTGTCTCCAACAAACCAGAGCAAGCAAGCAAGCAATGAGAAAGTAAAAAAGTAGAGTGCGTAGGCAGTGTTTTAGATAGAGCAAAGTGAAAAGATGGTAAACTACCAGATTAGTTTTGATAACGAAATACTGACGTTTCAGGTGGAGCCCTTCATCAACTTTCATATTACTTCAGATGTCAATGTAGACATAATGCGGCAATAAACAGAACATGTGTCAATACCTGAGCTGTTTCAGCAGTGGCGAATTTCTCACAATGATGTGTATCAGTTGTTGCAACGTTCTCAATCGTTTTCGCAGCGTAATGTTGAACAATACTGTCTTCACCTTCCCTCAGACATTTTGTAATAATTGTAAAAGTAACACCTTTGTAAAAAATCAACAAACATTTTACAATCAGTAAATCCAGGTATTAAAACCAGAGAGTTTGCAGAAAATACTATAACTTGTCAGTAAACTAATCGAAGTAAATTTCAGTGCGACTTCCAGTCTACTCAGAGATGTAGCCAGGCTGAGCGCCGCCGAGTGAATGGACTAGCTATTACACGGCACAATTTTGAACCATCTGGCACTGGTGATTCATGCACATTTAGCGCAAACATTGTAAAATATAGGGCAGCAGATATTCTTGTAAAGCAATCCATCATTCGTCATGCTCCGAGACACTGGTACCAAAGTTAGCATAAACAAGCTAAATGTCGCACGGTTCTTTACCGTCATTCTTCACCTAGCAATTACACATTATCTATTTAGCTTCTAGCCATGCGCGAAGCGACATTTTCTTTTGTCTCGCAAGCTCTCGAGTGGAATTAATTAGCCAAGACAAAAGAAAAATGTCGAGTCGGTCGACAAATGTCGCCTAGTGGAAAACCGCCTTAATACGTCACAGTTTCGTGGAATAAAATTCAAACAATTAAATTCCTCTGAAAATTTTTCTCTTGTTTCTTTGAGGATGGTTATGTAATTAAATTCGTCTATTGTGCGACGTTTAGCGAGGCCTTAAAAAAACGTCCATAGTCCGAAGATCCTATAATAAAAATCCAGTGGCGTAGCCAGGGTTGACCAATTGGGCGGGCACGAAGTGACATTTCTAAAGAAGGGGGTAGCATGCCCCGGAAAATTTTTGAAATTTAGGGGTTTTGAAATGCCATTTCCTGCATTTTTAATAGGGAAAGAATTTGTAGAATTCTGAAGATTATAAAATATGAAAATTAAATATTTACATTATTTTTTTGGAGGATTGCAGCAAACGTTTTAGTCAGTTTGATTATGTATTTATTGTGCATACAAGTATGTTAGTGAAAATAGCATGTGGTTCGTTCTTCACTGGCCACATACCTCTGAGTGAGTACTGCACAGTGACGACACATCACTGATTACAAACCACCTACCTGGGACCTCCCAGTTCTCATGAACTCTACCATCATTCTCTTCCTGAGTGGCGGCATAAAAAACAAACTCTCCCAGACAAGAAAGAAGAGATTGTTTTAGTCTTGAATTTCTAAAGTTATCGCGTAAGGTTTCCGTCAAAACCATAAACACTTCACTCATCTTAAACTCATCTGCAATGAGGGTTGCATTACTGGCCAGTACTCCCAGAGTAAACCCTAAAACGAAATGAGTATTTTTGTTTGTGCAAATTAAAATGATTTAGTACCAAATTTATAATTACCGTACATGTACTTATTAGACAGCATTTCTTCCGTTCTTCTCTATGAATTATTAAACTAATTAAAACTAAACTAACTTTATTTATTTATACCGGATAACTCTATCAGTCATATCTAAACTGTTCTCTCTAGAAGTCCAGTGATGGCCATCCCTCATTGATCCAATGTTACTACAGGAGGAAACCAGAGGAAACTAAACTAACTTTATTTATACTGGATAACTCTATCAGTCACATCTAAATTGTTCTCTCTAGAAGTCCAGTAATGGCCACCCCTCATTGATCTAGTGTTACTACAGGAGGAAACCAGAGTAAACTAAAATAACTTTATTTATACTGGATGACTCTATCAGTCACATCTAAATTGTTCTCTCTAGAAGTCCAGTAATGGCCACCCCTCATTGATCCAGTGTTACAACAGGAGCCCAGGAAACCAGAGTAAACTAAACTTTATTTATACTGGATAACCCTATCAGTCACATCTAAATTGTTCTCTCTAGAAGTCCAGTAATGGCCACCCCTCATTGATCCAGTGTTACTACAGGAGGAAAGCATAGAAAACCTGTGGTGTTTGGTAGAGTCAAACTGTAGAAGCAGTCTTCTCACATGTGAATAGAGGGGGACATTGGGATTTTCAGTATTGTGGGGTTTTTTGGTGTGGTATTTTGGTAATTTTGCCACTTTTGTATGGTATTCGGTTCTATCCATTCTAGCAGTTCCGGCATTCATTAAATTTTCAATGTGGTATGTGGTATTTCATGATTTTTTTTGCAGTATTGTGGTTTGGGGTACATGTACCCCCCAATATCCCCCCTTAATAAAGTAAATTTTAATCAGATAGGTATAACTGCACCAAGGCACAGGTAATTGACCCTGGGTTGCAGTGGTAAAGGACACATGTGCTCACCACTGAGCCACACCCCTCCCAATTAATGAGTACCTGCACCTACTGCAAATAACAATTCATCGATGTGGCTCCTGGTTGAGTTTGGCCTATGGGTAAGCAAGCCTTGTAGACATGCATGGCTCAGAAATTAGGTCATTCCAGAAAAGATCCATACCTCCCCCACAGAGGAAATTTGTGCTGTCCAGGGAGGGCAGGGGGGTAAATCTACTTCTGATAATAGTAAAATGTACTAGGACGTCCGAAGGGGGGAGGGGATCAACTTCACATTTCCTCCGTGGGGGAGATGTGGATGTTTTCTGGAATGACCCGATGTACAAAATGGCAAATATGCAAGTCTTCTGAAGGCACATCCCATTCCCACCTACTGTAGGAAGGCTGACCTGCATACTCCCTAGACCACTGCATCAATTGTGTAGGTACTGTACAGTACAAAAGGAGAGGAAAAAACACTCTGGGTGATGACCACCTGCACTTCTAATCTACCAATGTCCCAGGTCAACCTTAGCTAACAGGTAAATCAAGTTCTTACCAAGTCTTCCCTTCAAATCATCTGAAGAAGAGTGCTTTAATAACTGTAACACGCTTGGAACAAGATCTGAGTTAGCAACCATGTTTGCCACTTCAGTATCTTGCAAAATTGAAGCCAAATATGAACAGACATGCAGTTTACTTCTTTGACCAATACTTCCAGAAATACCTGCACTTCGTTGACCATGCTCAAGTAACTTGCAAATCTCTGCAAAATGCTCTATTAATTCCTCATCACTCTGTTCTAGAATCTGCTCTACAGTCAAAGGTGTAATCCCCATTGCTTTAGCATCAAATTTTGGAACAGCAATCTTCTTAATCTTTGGGTTATTAACAATAGAACTTATAATAAAATCAGATGGGTGATACAATAGGCTTTCAATGTCTAAAACACCATTGGAATCTACAGCTTTAACTTCTTCAAATGTTTGACTGATCTTAGTGTTCCTAGATACTTGTTTTGAATGAAGATCAGAAACTTTACTGCCATTATCTACTCCAAAAGGCTTGCCTTGTTGCTTCACTTTTGGAGTATTTGACTTGGCTAGCAAGGAAGGGACTTTTTGAAGCTCAGGTTTCTGATCTTTTACAAGTTTTCTTGTTTTGCTCAGCTTCTGATTCTGTTGTATGAGGTCTAATTTCTTCCACTCTGTATGTGCCATGCTTGATACTTGGACTTTCTGGTGCAGTTTCAGGCCTTTTCTTCACAGGATGCTTTGACTTGGTCTTACTCTCTCTAATAACTGTGCTTCCCAAATTGACCTTTGGCTTCTCACTGACAGAATCATTATCCTTTCTTATGAACTCCCTCTCCTCCTTTTCTTCATATTCCACTTTAACATCAGCCACCTGTTCTTCTTTACATTCCACTTCAAGATCTGAAGTCCGTTCTAAAGCACCGTCCCAAAACGTATGTGCAAGAAGTACATTCCATGTCAGACGTGCTTCTGGTTCTTTGCACAACAAGGCCTGTAGCAAGCTATAAAACCCATCAGAAGGGCCCACTTCAACAGCATCGATAGTTTGCAATGGATACAGCAAGTTTCCAGTTAGCACCTTAGTAACTAATTCGGAGAAGGACTCAGCTTGAAAAGGTGGGTCACCCGTAAACAACTCAAATAGAACACAACCCAGTGACCATAAATCACTCGCCACAGAATGTGGTCCACCTTGGAGAACCTCAGGTGCCATATAAGTCGGAGAAGGTCTTCTCAACTCAGCTTCCATATTTTCACCTTTCTCTTCCAACTCAAAAAACTCTTCTTCATCTTCAACTTTGGCAAGGGAGAAATTGCTCAGTTTAACCATGCCAGATCCATCTAACATTATCTTGGAAGATCTCAGATCACAGTAGAGTATCCCGAGCGAATGCAAATAATGTAAACCATTGACAATATCAACCCCAAAACCACGGACTGCCAACTCGGGAAAGCAGCCATCTTGTTCAATCATTTGACTCAAACTTTGCCCGGTACACAGCTCAACAATCATCCAAATATGATTCGTTGTCTCGTACCATTCATAAAATGTCACTAGATTTGGATGAGATAACTCGTGAGTGAGTCTAACAATGTTTTGCAGCTCTCTTCGTTTCGTCTTCTCTGCACAATGTACAGCAACATATTCAACTGAACCTTTCTTTCTGCCTTTGTAAATAACAGAATACGTCCCTCTTCCTAGTTCGTCGTATAATACATAGTTCTCCATTGCACCTGTCCAATACACATCACAAACTAAGCGATTCTTTGCAGGAAAAAGCCTTCACATTTTACTTGCTTTATCAACAGTCATGTCAGATATTCCGCCATCTTTGTTTTCAAAAATGCGCGAAAAAAAGGTATGGTTGTAGAACATGCTTTGAAATGGGACAGTTTTAAAAAAAATTATTTCAATAATCTATTTGTAGGGAAACTAAGTCATTATTTCCCACCTGAAGAAACACTTTAACTACAAATAAGTTGTTTTAAAACAAAAAGAAAGAGTTTTAATGATAAACTAGAAAAGGGGAAAAAATCTGGGGTAATGTTATATTTTCCAAAGGACTCCGCTGTCCTGTATCGCACTTTGTTCAACAATTAGTCATTAGTAAATACAACTTCTGTGAGTTGCTTTCTTCTTTTAAATAAAAATATTCTTCATGTTTGTCCTAATCTCCGTTGCAGCAGCTCTTAGTGTTGCGACTATTATTGTAGCCTTGTTTTCATTCTCAAGAATAGAGAATAAGTGTTCAAATAATGTCTGAGTTAAATGGTATTTCAAGACTGCAAGAAGAGCAACACAAGGTTTGTAGATTGCCAATATTTGAAGTTCGTGTATTTGATGTAGATTCTATTCATAAATGGCCATCACTTTAATATTCTTTTATATCAATTTAAATTAGTCTTTCAGGCCTCAATATTGTGTATAAGCACAATGATAAAATAATTTTTCAGTACCACCCATTTACTGTAAAGTTCAGTTTTTTGGTGAAAAGATCACACGTAGTGTAGCCTTTAGACAAACATTGTCTGGGGTAGCGGTAGGGTAGTGGTATAGTAGGGTAAGGGTGGGCATTACACACCTGGAATGGATGCAGGTCATCTATGTTGTTCCTGATAAGGTCTTCTGCAATCTCTATTTAGACTTTAAAAAATTGTGAAGAGATGATTGAAAAATGGTAAGTGGATAAGTCATTAAATATCTAATCTAATCTAATCTAATGAACCCATCACCACCATATCATCACCACTATACCATGACTACCATACCAGCACCACCATACCATCACTAATGTCACCACCATACCAATACCATCATGGTCACCTTACCATCACTACCATACCATCACCACCACCACCATCACTACCATACCATCATGGTTACCATACCATCATCACCATACCATCACCACCATACTATCCACACCACCATACTAACACCACCACACCTACATCACCATACATACCATCACTACAATACCATCACCACCAACAATACTATCCCACTACCATACCATCACCACTATACCATCACCACCATACCATCATGGTCACCATACCATCATCACCACACCATCATCACCATACCATCACCACCATACTATCCACACCATACCAACACCACCACCATACCTACATCACCATACATACCATCACTACAATACCATCACCCATCACCATACCATCATTACCAACTATACTATCCCACTACCATACCATCACTACTATACCAACACCACCATACATACCTTCACTGCCAACCATCATCACCACCATACATAACCTGTTATTGTTTTTAAGGGAGAAATTTCAGGAAGACTACACAGCTGTTGATAACCTGTTGAATGACTTACCCAAGAAAACTGCACATGAAGTAATGGTTAGTAGTTGTGATATTTATTATTTATATCTCATTAGAAATAGGGGTGCCTGAACATGACAAACTAGCAGTAGGTGCCATGTCCTTCTTTCTAGGTTCCGGTTGGTCCTTTGGCATTTATGCCTGGTAACCTTATTCATACCAATGAAATTATGGTTCTGTTGGGAGACAATTGGTTCGCAGAAAGGTCTGCATCACAAGCTGTTGAAATTGCAAAACGACGTCTGAAAAGTGAGATGTACTGGTATTTGGTTATTCAATTACACTGTACTGTATCACATCTTCAATATTAAGTGCAAGGATTTTATCTCCATGCCCCACTCCTGACTCTCTTTATTATTTTCTGTGCTCTAGATGTGGAAGAATATTTGAGTAATCTTCACCAAGAACACACCAACATCTTGTCGCATATTGCATTTACCACAGATGTTGCAAATGTCAAGGTATTAAACTATGTACACCTAACAGGCAACAGCAAAAATTATTCGTTAAATTTTAGTTTACAGAAATTTTGATTAAATGTTTCTAACAGAGCCAAAGTGATTTCAAGGAAATCAAAGAAGAACTTTCAGAGAAAGACAGACAAAGATTAGGTAAAAAAATACTTAGTATTTTAATTTATTCAGACAAGGTGTTCTTCTTTGTGGATTATAGCAACCAGTATAACCAATTTGTTTTTAGGACAGAAACACAAAAGAGTTGCTCATTCTAAAGCGACGAAGGACAGTGTTAAGAAAGTAGATTTAAAAACATCAACTAGTGCTGGTATTTCTCAACCTGTGAAAGATAAGGATCTCTTTGCCAGACTCGAGGAGCTTGAAAGGCAAGAAAAAATGAACAATGAAATAGCTGATGATAAAAATATGCCAGTTAAGAAAACTACACTTTATAATATTGAAGAACAGGATGAGAAGCCAGTCCCATTGGATGAAAAGCAGTCAACAAAAAGAGTGAAATGGAGGGGAAGTCCTGCTCAGGAAAAGGATAAAGAAAGTGTGGCTTTTCCAAAGGATGAAAAAGCAACCATAAAGTTTACTCATTCCACTGAAAAAGTAAGAATTGAGATAGGCAGATAACTTGCTTAAATTTTGGTTTCCTTACTTGAAAGAATAAACATATTTATACTGTATCTTTAATTACTGTAAAAGAAGTATTTTGTAACTTAGTAATTATTTTTCTTATCTCAGGTTGGTCTGATAGAAAAGAACAGAAGTCGTATTGCCTCACCAGCAGATATTTTTAACGTCTACCTCGATAAGAAAGCCACCTCAACCAAGAACTTACAAGGGACCAAGCAACCACGTTCGATATTGAAAAACTCAAATAACAATGAAAATAAACAAAAAGAGAAAATACTCACTGAAGAAGAGCTACCTAAGTCACCAAAGGTTGTTGTTGCACAAGCAGAGAAATTAAAGCCAGTGGGTAGATTTCTTGTTCCAAAGAATGTGATATTTCATCCTCCTGCAGATTAGGATATTATTACTTGTGGTGTAAGTATTTTGGACTTCATCAGTCTAATGAAAATATCTTTGTTATTTTAAGGCATTTGCAGATGTGGTTGTTGAACATAAAGAGGTACCAAGCTTTGCAAACCCAACAAACAAGGTAACATCTACTGCATGATTGCAGGAATTTTACGTTTGATTCTAACTTTAAATCCGAATGGAATTTAGGAGTTACAGTATTAATTTTTATTAATTTACATTGATAGGGACAAAACCATGAAACAAGAAAAATTTCCAAATTTAAAGCAGGAAGAATGAAGAATAAGTAATTGAACTGGACAATATTGTTTATATCACCAAACCCGTTACTACTGTAATCGTATTGGTTGTGTTGTAGTGGCTACCTGTATTGTACATTGTGATTTCAACCTCCATACTGTATTGTGTTCTTGTGTATTACTATATTACAAAGGCTTGTTTTTTAAGTCACATTCTTCCATAAGAAAACACTGGATTCATAAGGCTTGTTTTTGAGTCACATCTTTCATATTCACATCAGAAGTGCACAACACTATTATAAATATATAATTATTACCTCCTCCCAAACAAAACTTATTCTTTTGTAAAACTTATTGATTCATCTGAAAAGTTCTGTATACTTTCATCAACCATTTCCTCTGGGAGGGGTCCATGAATGTGAGGTAAGTATGTTGGAAATGGTGGTGGTTGTTTATGAGGTCCTACAGCATCTTTTAACCGCACTGCGCCTCCATTGGGTCCTGGTATTTGACCGTGAATATATAAAACATTGTATTTTGTGTTAATTCTGTAAATCTAAAAACAATGTAGGAAAAACAATGATCTGTGATCAGTGATAGATCCAGCTTGATCTGGTAGGAGGGGGGAGTGCTAAGTGAGTGAAGTGAGATCAGGCCTGCGGCGTGGGGTGTGACCAAGGTAGGGTGGAACGCCACTGAGGGAACTACAGCAAGGGTCTGGGGACACATCCTCCAGCCGGGTCCAGGGGTGGGGCTGGGGGTAGGGGGGCAAAGCCCACCAGAACATTTTTTTATACCTATTAATACCTATGAATCATATGATAGCTAATATATGAATCATATATCTATGAATCATATGATAGCATGAAGTTTACATGGACATTGAATGAATGCGTCCTTTAATGTACTTGGATTTGACAAGGCAATTGGCACCCCCTGCACCCCCCTTGGCCAAGGCCTGTGGGGTGCACACCCCCCTGTAAATCCATCCCTTGCTGTGATCATGTATGTTGTGTGAAGCACTAAAAAATGTACATCAGTACAGTACCTTAGCAGCATAAATTGTCCTGTTCTTATTTCCCATATGACCAGGCATCTTCTTTCCAGGCCAAATTCTTCCAGGGTCCTAAAACAAATTCATTCACTAGTTGTTAAAACACTAAGAGAGTTTATCAAACTTCTGGGGAGAAAGGAGTACCGTATCTGTACCATGGTTTGTGTTTCCGGAAAAATAGTCTAAAGATTAAGGACACATTACCCCTCCTCCACCAGTTGCTCCCATTTTTCTGTGAGTTTTTGTCTGTCCATGGGATGCTGGTTGACCTTTCATACCCCATCTTTTCATTACTCCTTGAAAAGCTTTGTCTTTTCTAGAGAAAAATGTCGTAAATATGCAAAGATGAATGAGAAACAAGTAGAGCATAACTAAGGTCTGGGAGAGATCTGTTTCACAGCAAAAGAAAATGTAATGATAAATGCAAGAAGTGAAGGAACTCAGGGAAGCAAGAGGGAGGAAAAGGAAGGAAGGAGAAAGTGAAGGAAGGAGCTATGGAGAAAAAGTTAGAAGAGGACAAATGAACAGCACAACACAGGATTGATTACAAGGAAAACGTTATTAACAAAAGAAGGATTTCAACTTACGATTTTGCTTGTACAGTAACCAGCTGTCCAGGGTAAAAATGTCCACCAAGAATTTGTGTGCCTGAAGTGAATTTACTTCAGATTAAATGCATGGAAATATACATGATTAACACAGGGCTATGCATGTATGCTTTCTGTGTTATACAAAATAGTAAATGTCACTTCTAATCTTTCTGTATATACAGTACCTGGATGGAGAAGAGCACTTGGACTGACTTTAAAACTGGAAACTTTCAATTTAGGACTTACTCCACATTTCATAAAGTGACCAAACTCTGTCTTGTTCACCTGTTAATGAATCATAATCATTATTTTCATTGATTATTATCATCATTGATCATCATCACCATTATCATTGATCATGATCATCACTGATCATAATCATTCATCATTGATCAACATCATCATTGATCATAATCATTGATCATCATCATTCATTATCATTGATCATCATCATCATTGATCATAATCATTGTTCATTATCATTCATTATCATTGATCATCATCATCATTGATCATAATCATTGTTCATTATCATCATTGATCATCATTATCACCATTATCATTGATCATCATCATCACTGATCATAATCATTGATCATCATTATTGATCAACACCAACATTGATTATCATCATTGATCATCATAATCATCATCATTGATCATAATCATCATCATCATTGATCATAATCATCATCATTGATCATAATCATTGTTTATCATCATTGTCATTTATTATCATTATCACCAACATCCTTATCATCAATATAATCGTCATCATGACCAAATCAATATTTTTCTCTCAATTACTTTTTACCTTCTTCAATTTTCCTTGGTTTACTGCTCCAACTTCAAGAGCTGTGACATCATCATTTCCTCCAAGTGTTCTTGAAATTTTTGTTGCCATAACTTGGCAATCTTTGACCTTCATAAACAAATAAAACACACAACACATATTGATTTATGGTGATCATGCCTCTGGATGGACAACCTCATTGCAGGCTTGCATCAGAGTGCCTCTATCTAGTTAGTACACAATGTACTACCACCATACACTGGAGAAGTCATTTCCTCACCTGGACTAAAGTAACAGGCACTCTCTGACCATTTTTCAACCATAAAGGAATCATGCCTAACTTTACTCCAATGGCGCCCACTCGTTTACATCCTTCACTCCATACTGCATTCTCAGGATCAATCACAAGAGCTTCTCTTGTCTCTTTCTCCTCCGCAAGTTCTTCCTCTAGGTCCAGCTTGGTTTCATCTGCTCCACGTTGCTTTAAAAATCTTGGATTTGTCTGATAATATTCAAACATAGTTTTTGATGGTTGTTTTGCTTCTTCATTTGGAGTATTTTCGGAACTTGTTGAAACCAAGCGATGTCCTAGAATTAGCGTTCTTCTAAAACACCGAATGTGCCTCGAACAGTTCGAATAAAAACACATCAACATCACTTTGCAATCCGCCATATTGAATATAAAGGGGGATGGTTTGGAGCTAAAGAGGGTAAAATGGGATTTTTGGGAACTAAAATGGATAAAAGAGGATTTTAGGGACTATTATGGATAAAAGGGTATGTTTAGGGATATTATGGATAAAAGGGGTTTTTAGGAACTAATGTAGATGAAATGGGATGTTTACGAACTACTATGGATAAAACGGGATGTTTAGGAGCTAATAGGGATAAAGCGGGATGTTTAGGAGGTGATAGGGGAAAATAGAATGTTTTGGGACTAATATGGATAAAAGGTAATGTTTAGGAGTTAATATGAATAAAACGGGATGTTTAGGAGCTAATAGGGAAACATTTGGATGTCTTGGAACTAATGTGGATAAATGGAACGTTTAGGGACTTTTGTGGGTCAAACGGGATGTTTGTGGATACAATTCAACTCGTTTCCATTCCTCTTGTCAAGCAAAAGATCAGTTCACTCGTCGTCTTGGAAACGAAAGCCTTTTGTTTATATTTACAGTATTTATGGTGCGTATTTTCTCACTTTAAGCACCAAAAACCTCGTGAAATGTTGAAGAAATTAACCTAAAGAATACTGGTGGATAGCTGTGCATCGAAAATGCTCTAGCAAAATGGAGAAGAAGAACGCAGACGTCGAAATTCATTAAAAAGTAGCGCGATCTTTGTTGACTCGTGGATTACTGAGGTCAAATTTATATCCGCCAAAGACTTTGAGTAAAGAATGAATACTAAATGACATCAAGAACGGACGCTGCAACCATCCACAGCTTTAGTGATTTTATCGTGAATAAAGTCTTGATAAATGCGTTGTTAGAATTCAAAATAAAAGCAACATTTACCCAGGTGTGTATCATATTTCAATCATATTTCAAGAGCAAAATGTGGGGGTAAATATGGTCAAGATTATTGTGAAATGAATACTATATTTATGAATATTTTCACACTAAAGTAGACAGCACTAACGCGGTATCTTAGGCAACGTATTGGATACACGCCATGGTGCACATCAAAACAAAGTCATCTCGTGTAACATTATTATTTAATATACTAAAACTCGAAATTCAATTATAACAACATGGCAGGTAGATGCAGATTATATATAATTTTATCTCTTAGTATGTACTTTGGCTCCATAATGCCATCTATAATATTTGAAGGTTTTTCATTGAATTTTTACATAACTATAATAATTATAAAAAAGCTAAGTTGATGCAGTAGGTTTTGAAGATCTAAAATTTTAATTGTACTGTATCTGTATAAAGCATGTCCATCTTCTCAAAGCATCGTGGTTGCTAAGCAACGGACTTTTTTTAAATAGCAACAGGATGTACCTTTTAGCCTTTAGGCTACAACAACAAACATCTTCATTGATAATTTATAGTGCTTCATCACACAGACCTATGCTACTTTGCAATATTGCGCTTGCAACATTGCAATGTTGATTGTCAATTTGGCTTGAGCAACTTGCAAACATCTAGTGAAGATTCCTTCAGTAGATTCCTTTAGAGGTTCGTCTTTCTTTTGAATATAAATACAAATTTATGTTTAAAATATTACTGTTGGTGGGTATACATAGTATTTCCAGCCATGCAAATGGTAGTTTATTAATTGAATTTTGGAAATAAATATTCCCGAAATGTTTGCAAATTGCTCACAGCAACTTGTCAATCAATATTGCAATGTTGCGTAGGAATATTGCAATGTGAGCAAGAGAACAAACATCCCTCTCTATTTGACATCTGTCTATATTCGATTGTCTCAATAAATGGGGACAGTGGCATTGGGATTGTCTGTATTCACAGGCTGTGGTGTGACATGACCATTGCATGTTGGGGTGACATACCTTAATTCCTCATTTTATCAACACACTTGATTTCACGATCAATTCCACAACCAATTCTCCAGCCATACATTTAGTGCCAATTACGTCAGATTTTCCCCTAGTATTGGATCTTTGCTTTACTGACCAGTTACGGCATCCAGAATGTGGGAGATGATGAGAATGTCACAACCCCCCTGCATGGTACACCCCTGTGAGGGAGGGGGCTTATTAGTTTATTGACAGTTCATTTAATTTTCGTTTCACTCTCGCTTAAGACAGGCAACAGAAGAGCGATGAATGGAAAAATTCTTGTAAATGGAATAGATCATTTGGATAACATTAAAAAGATCACAGAAAATAAAGAGGAAAATAATTTGAAGAAAGCTAACTACTCTGAGCTGGCTGAAAATGAAAGGAAGTTGGACGATCAGGTGAATCTTCAAACTATAGAAGAAGAGAAAGGAAGGATAGTAGTGAAAGTAGTGATGATGAACTCAGTGAGTCACTAAGTGGGGAGAGTGATAGTGATAGTGTCGACAGTGATGATGCTTTAAGTGATAGCAGTGAAGAACAAGGAACTAAGTTGGACTTCACAACTATGAATCAGAAAAAAAATGCTGCGATTAGTCAAAATGATGAAGAGAAAACTGTGTTACAAAATGGCGAGTCTCCAGTCAAAGAAACACATGAACTAAGCAAGAATATGTCTAGTCACACCAACATTTTGGCATCTAGTGACACTTCCAGTACAACAGGTAATAATAATACATTGAATGGTTCTGAAAAGCCAGACCACACTGTCAACAAAGGCCTAAATAAAGAACAAATCAGTTTACCTGTGGTCATTGAAAAACCAAGTGATTTTGCAGAGCTGTCGACAAGTGGAAGTTCAGATATTGTCATGGGAACCAGACACAAGAACAGGATTGTTTCTTTAGAAAATGAAGTTCTGAATAATTCTGGAACTGGTAGTGATGATTCAGAGGTGAAAGATCAAACAGACTTGTTAGCTGAACTTCAAAAAATAGTTCAAGATGAAGAGCAATTGCAGCAGAGTAGCATCAAGGAAAGAGGCGACACAAATCTTCATCATTTACCTGCACAACTTTCTGTCAATGCATCTAGTGCAGATGAGTGGGATGGTGTGTGGGAAAATTCACAAAGCGTTTCAGACATTTCAAAAAATTCTGGTGGTAATGTCTCAAATGGTGCTTCTGTGGGAGTCACTGGTGAAGATGGTATGTCAGAGGATGGTGGCTCTGTTGTTCATAGTCATGGTAATAGTCTTGGGATCCATGGTGACAAACAGGATACTGTCAACCATGCTATTGGTGAGCCTAGTGGTAACTTAAGTGGTCATCTCAGCAGTGGTGATGGGACCAGAGACAACAGTGGTGATGGTCACATGAGTAGCTATGCTGGTGATGAATCCAGAGATAATGACCAAGAGATACCAGCCAGTAATGAAAATGATAAAGCTAGTCACAATCTCAAAGATACAACACCTGTCTCTAACAAAACTCAAAGTTTGCCAAATAAACAATCAACTGAACACCAATCAACCAATTTAAACAACAAAGATGAACTTCTTGAAAATGTTGAAAAGAAACTTCTGGAGTTGGAGAAATCCAACACAGAACAAACATCTGAAATTCAAAGATTAAAAACAGTCAATGATGCTTTAAAAATAAAATTTGAAAAGTTGGAAGAATCATCAGGACATCATCATTATGTCGAAGATCAAATGTTGAAGAGAAATGAAGAACTGGAGAAACATTTGTTAGGAGTACTCAAGTCACAAGAAATCATCTTTGATATGAAAGAAAAGTTGAAAGCCGCTACCAATGATAATGAGAAATTGACCAAAGATTATCAAGAAGCTGTTAAAGCCCTTGAGGCTGTTGACAAATTGGTATATTTTTTTAATTATAATAAATTAATAAATAGATAATTATTTATTAATAAATAAATATATATATAAATAAATAAATAATTTATTTATAAATATATAAATAAATAAATATTATATAAATATAATAATTTATAAATATATTTAAATAAATATATTAATAAATAAAAAAGTAAATATTTTAAACACTCCTTCATTACCTTAGTAGTGGTTTCTATTTATATTTAAATAAATATATTAATAAATAAATAAATATTTTAAACACTCCTTCATTACCTAGTGGTTTCTATTTGTTAAGGGGTCATACATATGGTACAGAAATCTCAACATGTGTGCCAGAATTTGTGTAAACTTACAGCTGTGTTAAGACGGAATAATTACAATAAGTTATTAAGACATACATGTATGTTCAAATATTAGTTTGATCAAAAGGATGCCCTGGTCGAGAAATGGAAAGAAGCAACTGAAGACTCGAGGAGATTAGTTGAGTTATTGAAAAAACACAATGCAGGTATGTGATGGCTCCTACATATCACACATGTACTTGGCTCTGTCTTTATTAATTAGAATAAGTAATGGTCTGAGAAAGATACTGTACATGTCATAAATTGCTCTATTACTCTATTTGCTCTATTTTTTTCTCACAGAAGAATCAGATTTGGAAAACGTTGACAAGTTGAAGGACAACATTGCTAAAATGCAGGAGAAACTTTCTAAGGCAGAACAAACAAATGAAGAAAATATGAAAAAGAATGTAGAATGGGCACAGCAGTCTAAACTATGGAACAGAAAATTTGAACATGAAAATGAGAAAGCAATAAAATTGAATTTTGAGTTACAAGAAGTTAAAAAAGAATTGAAGAATCATCAGTAAGGGTTGAACAGGCTCTCTGTCTATCTATCTGTCTGTCTATCTGTCTGTCTGTCTGTCTGTCTGTCTGTCTGTCTGTCTGTCTGTCTGTCTGTCTGTCTGTCTGTCTGTCTGTCTGTCTGTCTGTCTGTCTGTCTGTCTGTCTATTCATCTGTTTGTCTGTTTGTTCATTTATTTGTTTATATGTCTGTTCATCTGTATATATCTGCTGTTTAATGTTTAGTTGTATTTTTTCTCAGTAAGCATCCTTTATTTCCTTGTACAGAAAGTTAACTGCAAAACGAGGAAGGAAAAACCAGCTTTTGCACTTAGAGTTAACAGAATTAAAAGATACATTAAAGGTAAACATGTAACAGAACATTGCATTACAGTAAAATCTAGCACAATGCACAGTACTTAGTACTTATTAGAAACTTAGTTATGGGATACCTTCTTTTAACCCTTAGTTTATAGGCCACTGGCCACTTTAAGAATTTTATTCTGGCTGATGCCAGATGGTTTTATTCAGCATATGGGGAGGTCTTGGGCTATGAAGGGTTAATAATAAATTATTCGACTTTTAAAATTATTCAGCTTGCTAAAGAGAAAATGGTGGAAAATGAAAGAAGATTGAAAGAAATGGAAAGAAAGAACCACAGTACACAAGAGGTAACTTCATTGTCTATAGAAATTAAATATTAATTTTAACCTCTTTATATGCCCAAAGACTGTACCTTTACAGTAATTACTCCTTCATTACTGAGTGGTTTCTTTCGGAATTGCTTTAGACATACACAAACATTATTCATGAGAAGGAAAAACAGCACAGCGTTTTAATTAAGAACTCAGAAAGCTATCAAAAGGTATGTTGAGAACACAATTAGTAACTTTAATTAATTACTTAACTTTACTACAATTAAGATACAACTCACTCAGTGCAGTACAGTACAGTGCAGTCAGTGCAGTGCTACAATGCAGTACAGTGCAGTACAGTACAGTACAGTACAGTACAGTACAGTATAGTACAGTACAGTACAGTTGTTCAGTACAGTGCAGTACAGAAACAGTACAGTACAGTACAGTACAGTACAGTAGTATCAGTACAGTACTGTCAGTACAGTACTGTACTGTACTGTACTGTACTGTTAGTACAGTACTGTCAGTACAGTACAGTACAGTACATTGTTGATGATACAGTAACTTGACACAATTTGTTTTATCATATGCACATCTTATTTTTGTAATTTAATTTATCCAGGATCTTGTAACAAATATTCAGATAGCAGAAGGACTGAGAAAAGAAATTGAATCACTGAATAAAAGTATTCTGCAACTTGAAAGTGAAAAAGAAAGGACAGATGAAAAACTGACAAACAGTGAAAAAAGTTTGGAGGAAATATTAGCCAAGCAAACAGTAAGATCACAAGCTAATAAAAGTATTTTAATGTAGTTGTAACTGTCAAACAGATTAACTCTAAATCAGAGAACATAGAAGTCTAACGTTTCTCTCTGACGCAGGGCCTTTGCTCGAAACATTAGATTACCTTACTATATTTCGATTGTTGTTCCAAGACTGCCTACGCAGTACGCTACTTTTATAACTCTAAATCAGTCAAGCTAACTTGTTTTGGTTTCTCTTATGTAGGGGTTGAACACAGAGCTTGCCAAACTACAATCTGAATTAGAAAAATCCAAAATAACAGTTGTAGATAATGAACTGTATACAGAAGAACAAACAGTTCGACTACAAGAACTGGAAGGACACTGTCGAGAGCTGCAGGGAGTGCTACAGCAGTTCATTTATAGCAGCACTAAAAGACATAAGAGGTAAGGAAAAACCTTTTCCCTTCACTAATTGCTTGTCACAAGGAAAATACACAGATGGGACAGTAGTTATATAAACCTACAGTAAATTTTATTTATTTTTTATTAAATTATATTTAAATATAATCTATAAAATTTATTTTATTGTTTTACTAAATTATTAAATGTTATTGCTGTTTGTTCTAGGCACAGCCCTCATGGTAAGAAACTCAGACCTTCGCATACTTTTCCAACCCATCCTAATTTGGAAATGTACAGGAGGCTCTTAGCTCCTCCTACGAGCATGAGAACTCGCAGAAGAATTCCAGCTACAAGACAAGCAAGACAGTCTGGTTTATCTGATGAAGACAACATTGAGGTAATTGATGTTTTATTGTATTATGTTTTGGCTGTTGCTAGCTGCTGGTGCTGTTGTTGTTGATGATATTGTTGTTGTTCATGCTGCTGTTGTTGTTGTTGTGCCGGTTGTTCCTGTTGTTGTTCTTGTTATTTAATATTGTTGTCACTGCTGCTGTTGTTATTAATGATGATGTTCTTGCTGTTCAGCTTGACTAGAAACACAGCTGAACACAGCTGGCTTTTCTCATAAATTATGTGTGGTACCCTTGCCTTTATGTAGTGGTAGCCCTTTCCCAAGATCCCATGGAAACCTTGCTTATTATACGTACACATTTTATTGGTACTGTATTAGGATAATTTAGGTAGAGAACCAAGCCACAACACTGGAGAGTCTTTCAGCACATCTAAACCACACTCCAGCTTGCAACAACTTCGACCAAAGTCAACCTATGGCAACCGTTCATTATCAGGTGGAAATGAGTCAAGTCATCACGAACACGACAGAGATTGGGTTCCAAAGATAGTCTTAGTTGACAGCCAGAAATTAGGGGAAGCATCAGATAATGAAAGTGGCAGTGTTAGTGCTGATCAACATGTCATGGACTATGTGAAAGTTGGAGACAAAGTTCTAATTGAATTGCCTGTAGAAGGTCAGTTGCACTGGAAATTTTGAGCTACAGTATTATATTATGGAACTTTTGCAATATTGAAATTTCTTGTAAATTAATTTAATTTACTTGTAATTTAATTAATCTAATTAATTAATTAATTTAATTAATCTAATCAATTAATTTAATTAATCTAAGTAATTTAATTACTACTACTGTGATTAATTCAATTAATTTACTTCTTTTTTTTCTTGTAAATTAATTTAATGTACTTGTAAATTAATTTAATGTACTTGTAAATTAATTTAATGTACTTGTAAATTAATTTAATGTACTTGTAAATTAATTTAATGTACTTGTAATTTAATTAATCTAATTAACCTAATTAATTAATTAATTAATTAATTTAATTAATCTAATTAATCTACTGTAATTAATTCAATTAATTTAATCATTTGAACATAGTGACTTTCATTTAACATGGTTTTTATTTCATGATCATCTAGGGAAGAAACAAAATCTATCAAGTGTTGTCAAATATGTTGGCCCTGTCTACCACAAAAACTTCAAGGCAGGAATTTATGCTGGTCTGAAGCTTGATATACCAGGTAGGTATTTTGTTAACCTTTTGTGTAGGTGTCCAACATTGATGAATGAAGTGGAGTATTTTGGAATTTACAGTTAACATTTCTTTTCAGTTGGTGATACCAATGGTACTATAGATGGAAGAAGGTATTTTCACTGTTTGAAGAAGCATGGTAAATTTATAAAGCTGTCACATATTCTTGCAGTTCAAAACCCAAGGGTAAGAAAACATTAAGCCTTACATTATATTAAAAAAAATATCATTAGATATGTAGGTATCATGTATCCTTAAGTTAGCCAAACAAATCATCTTTTTATGTAAATCAAAGTAATCTTGTCTTCAAAAAATCCACAGAAATAATGGTTCTTAACAATTTGAGGCCTGGATCTCTTCCTGTGCTGCATAAAATCATCTGGTTAGCCAGAATAAACCTTAAAGACTCTGACATCGTCAGGCTTCAAAGTGTTAAAAATGGTTCGAAATCTCTGACTGCATGAGACTGAGTCATTCCTCTCTTTTTTAATTTTTTCATACCACAGACCTTATTTAAAAATGGTCACCAAATTAGAATTCTTTTATGTGCATATAAATTAGCCCTTATGACCTCGTTTTAAAGTAAAAATTCTTTTGAATTTCACACATGAAAACAAGTTCATAAGGGCTAATTTATATGTATATAAAAGAATTTTAATTCGGTGGCCATTTTTGAATAAGGTCTATAAACTAGTCATCTAGATTAAAATGTTCTTATACTAGACCTAACAGTTTACTGTAAATCAAGAGAAACTGCATATTTTTTCACTATTACTGTGAACACTTTTGTAGTACAGCTTCATTCTTTTTTCTTTCAGACTCAGCAATTCACAAGAATTCTTCCACTGGGTTAAAAGTAGACGCAACATATAGCTGACAGCCAGCCACATACTGGTTGCATTAAAATATCTTTAATTTATGTGTTACAAAAAGTGTAACTAGTTAGACTTAGCATTTTTGTCAGTCAATTTATAAGTTCCTACAAATATCTGAATAAAGTATTTTTGTATCAAAAGTTTTAATCATCAATCTTTCTTAAAAATAATGAGACTACAGCATGAAAAAAAAGTGTGGAAAATGTGGTAAGATGCAGAATAACTCACCAAGAACATTATCAACATAAAAAAATGAATTTATTGTTTTTATCCACTACAGTAACAGACTATATTTATTACACAAAGAAGAGAGGAAAGTTTGTAAATTATTTTTGGCGAGCCTCTTTTTTTTTCTCATCTTGATATCTGTAATGAAGTTTAGCGACATCATTTTGCGAGACCTTGATCCAACCAGTTTCTTTCATATGGTATACTAAAAAGTAGAAGAAAAAACCATTAGAAATTTGAAGAAATATTATAAGAATTGTGTTCTTTCAGATGAATAATTTATTATGCCGAACATTGTTACTGTACATGTATGAAAACAAGAAGTAAATTTATAGTGGGATTAGTACAAATGAAACTTAAAGTGAAGTGAAGTGAAGTGGAATGAAGTGAAGTGGGATGATGTGAAGTGAGGTGGTGTAAAGTGAAGGGAAGTGAGGTGGAGTAAAGTGGAGTGGAGTGGAGTGAAGTGAAGTGAAGTGAAGTGAAGTGAGGTGGAGTAAAGTGAAGGGAAGTGAGGTGGAATGAAGTGAGGTGGAGTGGAATGAAGCAAAGTAAAGTGAGGTGGAGTGAAGTGAAGTGAGGCAAAGTGAAATAAAGGAAGTGGAAGGAAGTTAGGTGAAAATGAAGTAAAAATCAAAAAAAGATTTAACAGGTGAAAAACTAATAACACATTACTGGCACTGGGTAATACATAATTAATATTGTATTATTATATAAAATAGAGTGTTTTATATTTGATGTTTCCACCACTAACAAAAATGATAATCTCACATGTGTGATTATTTATGATAATCTCACATGTGTGATTATTTATGATAATCTCACATGTGTAATTATTTATGATAATCTCACATGTGTGATTATTTATGATAATCTCACATGTGTGATTATTTATGATAATCTCACATGTGTGATTATTTATGATAATCTCACATGTGTGATTATTTATGATAATCTCACATGTGTCGATTATTGTGAAACGCATTAGAGTTTACTGCTCTATTTTTGTGGGAAATAAGATTATTTTTTAATAAATAATAAACAGAACAATACATACATGAATGCTTGGAAATATGACATTTATTTCTCATGTTGACCAAGATATTTCACTTTGTTCACTTTGTTCACTTTGTTCACTCGTCAGTGAGATATCTTAGTCAACACTTGAAATAAATGTCAAATTTCCAGTACACATCCATGTATCATTCTTTATATTATATTTTCTAATACTGCAATAATATTACCAAAATTAAAAACACTTACAATTCACAACTCCACCACTGTATGCATCTCGATGTGTTGCGTGATAAATGGCCCTCTCACCTAGATCATATGCTTCTTCCACAGAAAGATCATATTTATAACCACTGTCAAGAACGCCATATGCAAATGTAGATCCCGAACCAACCGAGAAAATGTTATTCGACAAACGACTGCCATCACTATCAACATAGTAAAGGCCAGGTCCCTTAAAATGATGTTAGCAACATCAGTTTCATTTTTCATTGGCTTATTTGTTTTACAACAAAAAAAACAACTTACCAATAGTTTTTTCAGAAACTGTTCCTAATACTTACCCTTTTATCCCAACCACAAATCATAGTACCCTATCAAAAAGGAAAAAGAATATAATCAGTCAATACTCACACCCCAGAAGTGTTCTTTCAGCACACAGGTGGTGTGTGCTGTTAGGGTGCTGCCTCTCACCAAAAGTTAAGCCCGGTTCGACAGGGTTAGTACTTGGATGGGTGACCATCTGGGAATACTGTAACCCCATTCTCGAGCTTGGAACACTCATGTGAGTAGAGTTTAGGCAGGCTCTCCTGTGCTTCGAGGGTTTTTCACCGGGTTCTCCAGTTTTCCTCCCGCCATAAAATCAACACCTAGGTCTGTGATTCGTGGTCTGACATGTGTGTCATAAATGTGTTGTAGGGCGGCTGCTTCGAACACCTTTAATATGCCTTCAACTCTGCCACTTGAAATTTAGTATAGGTAATCGCATGGGGCCGAGGAAAATTAAGGTTTAATTTCACGAGTGTTTTCAAAATTTTACAAAATTGCCCGAGTCGCGAAGCGACGAGGGTAATTTGTAAGATTTTGAAAACACGAGTGAAATTAAACCTTAATTTTACGAGAACTCATGCGATTATGTGTTAATAATATAGCGGGCAAAATTATTTAAGAGCTATATTATGTCCAGAAAATGTCAAAGTACAATGTACCTTATCACGGTCGGTGCTCAGCAACATTCCAAATTTCCCTCGCTCTATCGCTGTGCATGTAGCTTTCTTCTTGTAAACACAGGCAAAAGTTCATAAGTTTTCTACGGTATTCATTTTCACTAATAGTTTACACTCCTTCAATAGTTCAAATTAGTTCAAAGTAAACAAAAAAGCATTTTCAGACCGAAAAACCTTGCAGATTTGTTGAAAACATTGTCAGTCCTCTGAGGTTCACTGTTGCTAAGTAACCAAGCGACCAATCACATGCAAGTACTGCTGATCAAGGAACCAATCAAGTGCAAGTAATTTTGCCCTGAATTACAAAAAAATGCCCTCTTCATTAGCCAATCATATTCGAGAAATTTTGCCCTCTATATTATTAGTAATGTAAATTGCTCTTGAAAAGCCCCTTGTAGGAAGAAGTAATTAAAATTTGTATTTGTATTTGTATCAATACCTGACAATTTTACTTTATACAAGTCTGAGAGGTGGGGTTCCTCAGCTACTAGTTATTTCTGCCTCAACCAGTCAAAAACAGCCCTTCATTATAATACTCTGGCTAATGCCAGACAATTTTATTTGTCAAAGTTAGATGAAATGAAGAAACTACTGGCTTGTACCTACCATTGACAAGCCCATTCCTTTGTAGTTATAAACCATATTGGCTAGCAACTTGGATGCTGCTGCAACTGAAATCCTTTCTTTATTACGAAGCTCATATATTCTGGAAAACAAAATGAATTACTATGATATATATATAATTTTTGTTACAAGAACACATCAACTTGGATGTATTATTGGTGATCTAAATTTTTATTTCACCACCAAAATCACGCGAGTGCTTTTCCAGAAAAAACAACAACATCCTAGTGATTTTGGCAGTGCAGTAGAGTATTATTTTTGTAAGAATCGTACAGTACCTGCACTGCTTTGCCAACACACGTTCCCAGTATGAACAATCAGCTGCTCCTCCAGCCATTGTTCCAAGCAAGTAAGGGTTAATTTCTATCACCTTTTTAACTGTTTGGGAGGCTAAATTAATAAAAAATATATATTTACTCAGTTTACTGCCCAACCTTACTACAATAAAGTGCAGAATTTTACAGAAACCCTAACAGCTTAACCCTAGTTGTAAATTGGGTTTTCCATATAGCCTACACTACAGGGCTTGAAATTAACTTTATTATTACCAGCTGGCAAATAAGTGACAAACTAGTCACCAAACCATCATTTTTGGTCACCAATTATATTTTTCGTATTTGGGTTCCGTGTGGGTTTTTTCATATTTGGGTTTCCTGTGGCATCAAGTACTGGAACGCAAATTTTCATTGTCTAACGTTTTAGCTTATGTGTGAAATTTCTGGGTGCCATCATTTTTTAAAGTACCTAGACTGGTGAAAAAGTGCATCAGAAAATTTCCACTACCACTAAATAAATTGCACCCACGATACTGTTCTCTTGGGGAAAACTGCATAAACAAAATGGTGATGAACACAGCAATCAAGTGAGAACTTCGACAAGAACCTCTGCAATATTATCGAGTATTTTATTGGGAAACAGTCAAGGTGTGTCCAGGGTTCGAATTAGCAGGTCGCAATTTGCGAGCCGATTTTTGGCACTTGCGAATCGAAAATTTTATTTTTTGCGAATCGAAATTTTTTAATAACATGTATTCGTTTTCAATTTTTGAGTTCAATGTTTTGTTTTTCTAAAAAAAGATATGTGAAACGAAGAAATATAGCAGAAATATTTACGAAATTCGGGACGAAATTCAATGGCTGCCATTTTGTCGTCTTAGGCCCCGTCAAGCTTATTTACATCGCGGTTTTCATGAATGCTCACACAAATTTCCCTGCTGTTCATGCCACTTGAAACTTGATATCGCCATGGGCGAGAATCATGTCACATCTCGAAATTCACAATTTTTTTTTTGCGAGTTGATTTTTTCTCTCTAATTCGAACCCTGGTGTCACACTGAATGTGTTATTGCGTTCGACGAAGGAGAACGCTTCCTAATCGTAACGTCACGGCTGGATGCTGTGTCCTTTCGAGATTTTTGGATGTAACATTTGCCTCGCTTTCGTGTTTAGCATTTGCCTCGTTTTCATGTATACTGCCTCATTTTCATGCCGCGTCTTTTTCCATGTGCTTTCCATATTTTGTGAAGACAGAAGGAGATTTTGGCTGTTGTTTTGGGTTTTTCCTGCGGTTTATATTAAAAATTATTGTTGCATTAACTTATGGTGTATTGAAGATTTGTCTTTATTATACACACGCAGATATCCACGAATACGTTAAGTAAAATGAACTCAATGAGTAGAAATAAATTTCAAATCAGTCGTTCAAGATTTTAAAATTTGGTAAAGTTGATCACTAACTGGACAATGGACAATGATTCACATACACAAGTCGTGTATGTGAATCATTGTCCATTGTCCGGTTAGTGATCAACTTTACCAAATTTCAAAATCTTGAACGACTGATTTGAAATTTATTTCTACTCATGGAATATTAACATTTTGGTCAACGTCTACACCAAACGCACTTCACTAATCTAAGATTATTACTAGTTATTATTATTATTAAGGAGGATAAGTTTTTCAGCAGAGCTGGTGGGGTCCTCCATTTACAGCTAAGACCTATAGGTGTTGATTTTACGGAGGGAGGAAAACCGGAGAACCCGGCCAAAAAACCCTCGAAGCATAGGAGAGACCAACTAAACTCTACTCACATGACTCCTCACCCCAAGAACGGGGTTATTCCCAGACAGTCACCCATCCAAGTACTAACCCTGTCTAACCAGGCTTAACTATTGGTGAGGCAGCACCCTAACAGCACACACCACCCGTGCTCCCCTATGTATATTGTATGTATATCCCCTGTGTTTATTGTTATTAAATGAAGTGAAGGTGGAGTTTAGAATGTTTGGTCACCAGTTTAGTCTACAGTCTTTTTGTTGTCTGGCAAACTGCCAAATATTTGCAATATGATGCAAGCTTAAACAAAAAAATGTGATTCCAGAAAGCAGACCAACCTATGTATGACCCAGCAGTAGCTCTTGAATCCACAGCAACAATCACACCATGTTGAAATTTAAATGCTAAAGTTGTTGTTCCATGAGCAAATTGAATTTTAATTTTATCATCTCCATTTGTACATTGTCTTAAAAACTCTGCTGGCTAAAAAAAGAATTATTAAGTTAATATCAGAACTGTCAAAACCATTCACAAAGGAAGCCGATGGGAATACAAAAAATTATGTTGTAAATTTTATATGACAATGCATTTTTTTGTAATTCATTTTATCAAAGACAGAACAGCGGAATACTAATCATTTATACTCACGTCGGCAACTGGAGGAAAGGTGAAGCCTTGTTCAGCACTGAAATCTAAACAAGATGAACCTGTGGGGTTTAAAATGTCATTTAAAGTTTTGTTTCTGTACTCAGAACAGAACCCAAGGACGGCCATGTTGGAAATAATACTAAGTAGTTCCCAGGTTCCGCGATTGCCACTCCGCCAAACACCATCGTTTTTCGTCGTTTTTCGTCGTTTTTCATTTTGACTTTGTAGTTTACATGATCACAAAAGTCATCACAGCTGACTTGAACTGACTTACAAGGTTTTGAGACTCGAAAGGAAATATACAATTGCTATATTGGTTCCAAATGCAATCCAACATGGCTGCCATGACGTCATGTGCAAATCAAGAATTGCAATGTTCCAGTATTGAAAATACTAAATGATAATCAATCAATGAAAATAAACAAGGCATTTTACCTAATTGTACAAATTTGGTATTGAATACCCATGCTGTTATTATTGAATGTTGTCAAACTTTATTCTCCTCCATTCCATTTCATTCACTCAACTCCATTTCATTTCATTTCACTCCACGCCACGGTACGCCATTCCACTCCATTTCACTCCATTCCATTCCATTCCATTCTATTCCGCTCCTTTCCATTTCATTATGCTTTTTATCCATTCCATTCCATTCCACTACACTCCACTACACTCCACTACACTCCATTCCATTCCATTCCATTTCACTCCACTCCGCTCCATTTCACCCTACCCCATTTCATTTTATTTCATTACACTGCACTGCACTACTGACTCCAATCTACACTACTCCACTCTATTCCACTCCACTCTTTGAAAAGCTGTGTTTTAAACGTACGTACTTGCGTCAGCGGTCTAAAACTTAGTGACACACTGCTCGTGAACTAAAATGCCCAGGAAGCAGCGGTAAAACCACTGTACATGTAAAAATATACCCCTGCACGTCGCGAAAAAGATTTAGAATCCTATAGCTGGAACAGATCACTCTTGAATTTTACAAGAAGCGTGCGCGTTTGTTTATGTCCAATGTCCTTATAAAGCTTGTTACCGGAAAACCCACCTGCCGAGCAGAATATTAATATTATGCAGTCTGTTAAAGATAAGATAAAGATTTTTAAGTACCTTTACCAAGAACTTTTTGTTGTGTGTAAAGTGACAAGCAGTCGTGCATCACTGCATTATAGACGCAATATTTCAGTCATTATATTCCACGACTAGTGTTTTACAATGAGAGAAATTGTTCACCTCCAAGTTGGTCAATGTGGCAACCAGATTGGAGCGAAGGTAAATTTCTTATACACTTAGTCACGATAGTGAACGCACTTAATTATTCTCGTGTTTAATACGCACTTTGCTTCCTTTTAAACCCGACTTTTGTTTTCTATAGTTTTGGGAAGATATCTGTGACGAACATGGAATTGATCCAACAGGATGCTACCAAGGAAATTCAGATCTTCAACTACAGAGGATAGACGTTTACTTTAATGAATGCTCAGGTATAAAGCTAGCTAGTAATTCACTTATTATCCTAATAATATAATCAATATCATTATCTGGACGCTACACCTTGTTTGAAGACAGAGCCGTTTCAGTCTACGTTTCAGTGTTTATCTTGTTAATAGGTGGGAAATATGTCCCCAGAGGAATTATGGTCGACTTGGAGCCCGGAGCTTTGGACACTATTCGTGCTGGGCCATATGGGAAAGTATTTAAGCCTGATAATTTTGTCTTTGGTAAGTTGCACACCACCTATATAGAGTCACAATTTTTAGGGGCAGTTCGCTCAAGGCTAAATGCTTTGTTGTTTTTGTTTCTTGTCCTTAAATAAACATAGGGAACAAATGTTGAGGTTGCTCATGGTTTGCTTGAGCTGTATACTGTAGCTCTGTTTATATAAGCCTGTAGTTTAATAGCTGCACATATCATATTCATACACCGATATACGCAAACGTCAACAAGGATATCAATGTGCTTCGTGTAATATAATATTCCTTACCCAAAACAAAGAAAGTGATAAACAATTGTTCATTTGTCGAAACTATCAGAAGATCAAGAACATCAAGTCTATCTAGACAAGAATGAAAATTGAAAGGAATAATATGGATAATTATCATCAGCGTGATATGGATGTGACGATTTTGGTTTCGAATTCACCTTCACGTTTGACGCCCCACCCTAGAAAAAAAAATAGCCTGGAGTTAATCGTTAAAATAATTTTATAAATATATAAGATTCCTGAAGAGCAAAAGTCCAAATATGCCCGGTACATAGCAAAATGACATTACACTTTATTAAATCATCACTGTGTATGTTTAACATCTGTTCATAAACCTAATATAAACTCTGCAATTAATGCGTCATTATACAGGCATAAATGGTCAACACTCTTTGATAAAAAAAAAAGTAAAAGGACAAAAGGTCGAAACAAAGAGTCGAATGGTCTAGAAACCGAAAGAATACAGTTTAGACTATGCGTAAGACGTGTATAATAAATTATGTATAAATTATGCTATTTTCGTGATACCTGTCGATCTCTTAACGTTTTCACTGTACAGCACTTTACAGTAGTTTTCCATGGCGACCGCAATAGCAATCAACATTAATACATCTAGTGCATGTACAATATCCTCAGACTCGCGACTCAGTCCTCGAAGAACTGCATGGTTACACAACATATACACGATTCGTGCACGCGTAACAATCTCACATATTGTCACCAAGATGTGGTTAGATATGGCGTTATTTCAGTCATGAAACTGCGACGTGCTTGATTGATTGCTGCTGTTAATCTTGTATAGCCGCTTGCCAGCTTCAAACAATACCGCAGCAAGATGTACATGTTGGAACCCAGTTGGAACAAGTAGCTACAAGATTGACAACAGCACGGTAGTCTCGATTACAAACCAAAACAATGAATGCATTTTGAATTTTGATACCAACTGCATGAAAGTTGTAACAAGGCTGCTTGAAAACAAGTACCGCTAAACATGTGTACGTACATTAGGAAAAGAGCGTAGAAAAACATTAGCAAGGTGCGCACGCTATAAAAAGTGCGCAGTAAATCGGGAAAACAGCGTGTAGTAGATAGAGAAAGGGTGTAGCAAAGTGCGCACAGTCATAAAGGTTCGTAGAAAAGCGCGGGAAAGTGTGCATACTAAGTGCGTAGAAATATGGGCGAAATGCACATACTATAAAAAGGGCGCGCGTAGTGAAAACTGAGCGAGAAAATGCGCCCACTAGCGTGCCTACAGTATGCCTACGATATAGTGTACAAGACTGGGTATCCGATGCATACATTGTCAATAGCTATCTTTTGTTCTCTTTTTTATCAGGCCAGAACGGAACCGGTAATAACTGGTCGAAGGGACATTACACAGAAGGAGCTGAGCTTATCGACTCCGTCCTAGATGTCGTACGAAAAGAATCCGAAGGTTGTGATAGCCTTCAAGGTTTTCAACTTACCCAGTCGCTTGGCGGGGGGACAGGTTCTGGTATGGGAACTTTGCTTCTCTCAAAAATTCGTGAGGAATACCCGGACAGAATAATGGCGACCTTCAGTGTAGTGCCATCTCCTAAAGTTTCTGAAGTCGTCGTTGAACCTTATAATGCTACTCTTTCTGTCCATCAACTTTTGGAAAACTCTGATGAAACATTCTGTATCGATAACGAAGCTCTTTACGATATCTGTTTCAGAACCCTTAAGTTAACTTCACCTTCGTATGCCGATCTAAATCATCTCGTTTCCTTGGCAATGAGTGGCGTAACAACTTGTCTAAGATTTCCTGGACAGGTAAGGCAACGTTCCGTATAGTTCGTTCGTTCGTTCGTTCGTTCGTTCGTTCGTTCGTTCGTTCGTTCGTTCGTTCGTTCGTTCGTTCGTTCGTTCGTTCGTTCGTTCGTTCGTTCGTTCGTTCGTTCGTTCGTTCGTTCGTTCGTTCGTTCGTTCGTTCGTTCGTTCGTTCGTTCGTTCGTTCGTTCGTTCGTTCGTTCGTTCGTTCGTTCGTTCGTTCGTTCGTTCGTTCGTTCGTTCGTTCGTTCGTTCGTTCGTTCGTTCGTTCGTTCGTTCGTTCGTTCGTTCGTTCGTTCGTTCGTTCGTTCGTTTGTTTGTTTGTTTGTTTGTTTGTTTGTTTGTTTGTTTGTTTGTTGCGTTGTTTCTTTTTAGTTAAATGCTGATTACGTTGTGTCGTTGCCGTGTTTCTTTTTAGTTAAATGCTGATTTAAGAAAGTTGGCTGTCAATATGGTTCCATTCCCCCGACTTCATTTCTTCATTCCTGGTTTTGCTCCACTCACTAGCCGTGGTTCACAACAATACCGTGCACTGACAGTACCAGAACTCACCCAGCAGATGTTTGATGCCAAGAACATGATGGCAGCTTGCGATCCTCGCCATGGTCGCTACCTCACTGTATCCACCATATATCGTGGACAGCTATCTATGAAGGAAGTTGATGAACAAATCCTTAACATCCAGAATAAGAACAGCTCTTATTTCGTTGAGTGGATTCCCAACAACATAAAAACTGCTGTCTGCGATATCCCACCAAGGGGACTTAAGATGTCCGGGACGTTTATGGGTAACAGCACCGCCATTCAAGAGATTTTTAGAAGAATCGGTGAGCAGTTCGCAGCGATGTTCAGGAGAAAAGCTTTCCTTCATTGGTACACTGGTGAGGGCATGGATGAAATGGAGTTCACAGAGGTGACTTGGATATGTTATTATAAAAAGGGATTTCTATTTTGTAGTAAGAAAATTCAAAATTCCGTGCTTAATTTCCTAATTGTTTTGTTTTTCAAATCCTTAGGCTGAATCTAACATGAACGATTTAGTGTCTGAGTATCAACAATACCAAGAAGCAACAGCTGAGGAAGAAGGAGAATTTGACGAAGAAGAGGAGGAAGAAGAAGAACCAGCCGGAGAGGCTGGAGAATAAATCCGCACGACATCTTTCATTTACTTACTTAACAATACATACTTCAAAATATATTTTAGTCAAACTCGTCCCAGATCACCAGGCGTGACGCGAGGCGTGAGCATCTCGCATACTACTTACTAACACCGCTGCCAAACGTTTGCGCAACAACAGACAGTGAAGACTAAGTAAGACTCGACTATTCATTTGTGTTTTAAGAAAAGGTTCATGAAAATTACGAAAATTACCTGCCTTATCTCTTTGGTAGTATGCTTATAATTTTAAGTTTTGTGTCGGACTCTCGGACCAGTCCAAATGTTTCAATGTTTTCCCGCTTTTTTTTTGTGCGAGATGTTGTGCGATTTGTCGGATGTTGCGCATGCACAAAACGTTTGACAGCGGTGTTCCCATTCTAAGACTTATACTTGGGAGACTGGGGGTTAGGTGTAAAATGAATTTGAGGGGAGAAGGAGAGCGGCGTTTATGTCGATTTATGTCCTGAAATCTATTTATTTTAATAGCTTCTAGTTTCATACGCCACATTCCTAGTGTGGAGAATTTGATGATGTATTGATGTGCGTGACGCGTGAGCATCTCACATAATTTTATAGTACTATAGATATTTTGCAATTAATCATGAAAATTTAATATCATCATTGCAGCCAAATACAAGAAACTAGTCTAGAATAAAGTTTAGACCTGCATTATAAAATTTTAAAAATTACTTCTTCAATATTCACGACCACCACCAGAGCTATGTAAAGCTGGTGTTACACGATGCATTTTTCTTGCAGCTTGCAACAAATCACTGAATGTTGCAAGTTGCATAAAAAATCGCACCGTGCATTAACACCCCGTAGCAGCTTGCGATTTTGTTATTTTTGCCGTGTTGCAAGTTGCAAGAAAAGTTGGATGGGTTCTACTTTTTGCTGCAACTTGCAACAAAGTTCGCAAGTTGCTGAACGTGTAACACCCTTCCTGCAACTTGCGAGTTTTTTTTTCACGAGTAAATTTGTTGCAAGTTGCAAGAATAATCGCATCGTGTAACAGCACTTTAACAAGCTGGAAATATTGTTACGTCGTTGCCAGGATGACTTCAGGCGAATGGCATCGGAAATCTATATTTGGACATTTTTTGACTTTCTATCTCTGCTGTCATGGTGATTATTCTTTACATGTAAATAACTATCAAATCTTGCATTTCGATTTTTACCCATGGTACGGCCTACGGGCGCCAATAACACAAAATATCTGTTTCCAAAGTAACATTACGTCATTTTAAAACGAATTGTTGCTGTGGGTAACCATGAAGCAATAAACGTGCGAGTTGAGACAAAATTAATAATAATGCGAGTAAAAACACGAAAAGAAGTTTTGGCTTTTTGCCAAACATACCTTGCATGTGAAAGAAGCTGACAATATATTACGGACACTTCATGTTCAAAACAAGGAAGAATTCGTGTTTCATCCCTTTATTATTTTCCTAAACACACCACGATCGAGTGTGCCACAGAGTACCCACGCTCTGCCAAGATGGGCTCCCTGTGGTATTACGTAGTAAAGTTAATAATCCGCTTTTTGGATTTTCATAATTAAAACAGTTGTTATGGAGATATGTAAATTCCGCGCTGACCTCAATTTCATTTTGGCTTACGATTGACGTTCTGATTGGTTGTGACGACTTAAATTATGTAAACGTGACTTAATAATTCATTTCTCATTGTGATCGAGATTCAAAATTTCGGCGACCATTCGTTTGTTCTTCATTCGTTGTTAGCAACGGTAAAGGTTTTGTTCGAAGCAAGTACGTTAGTTTGTAACGCCTAGATTTGAAATCAACATGAGGGAAATCGTTCATCTTCAAGCCGGTCAATGCGGCAACCAAATCGGAGCGAAGGTTTGTAACAAATCAAAATTAGAATTATCATTTAGACCGCCTCGAATGTTCTTACGATCCTTTCTCTTCGGCTTCGATAGTTTTGGGAGGTGATCTCTGACGAACACGGAGTGGATCCTACTGGAACGTACCATGGCGATTCAGATCTACAACTGGAAAGGATAAATGTGTATTATAACGAAGCAACGGGTAAATATCACATCTCAACTAAACGTTTTTAATTCTGATGATTTTGGTACATTTTATTACAATTGTGAACCGCGTTCTATTTTCTGTTAGGCGGGAAGTATGTGCCAAGAGCAGTTTTGGTCGATTTGGAACCTGGAACTATGGATTCCGTACGATCAGGACCATTTGGACAGATTTTTAAACCAGACAACTTTATCTTCGGTAAGGGAAGGACTAAACGGATAAATAATTGCTTTGTTTGTCTTGGACTTTATTTTCAATCTGTCGCTGTGCCGACTTTGCCCTCGTGGTTCTTCGCTTCACTGTTAATAACTTTTCTTTAATTCAGGTCAAAGTGGAGCTGGAAATAACTGGGCGAAAGGACATTACACAGAAGGAGCTGAGCTTGTCGACTCCGTCCTAGATATTGTACGAAAAGAATCCGAAGGCTGTGATTGTCTTCAAGGTTTTCAACTGACACATTCCCTTGGTGGTGGAACGGGTTCCGGCATGGGAACATTACTTATTTCGAAAATCCGAGAAGAATACCCCGACAGAATTATGACTACTTTCAGTGTAGTCCCATCTCCTAAAGTTTCCGACACAGTTGTTGAACCGTACAACGCTACTTTATCAGTCCATCAACTCGTTGAAAACACCGACGAAACCTTCTGTATCGATAACGAAGCTCTTTACGACATCTGTTTCAGAACTTTGAAACTAACAACACCTACTTATGGCGACTTAAATCATCTCGTTTCTGCCACGATGAGTGGAGTTACGACTTGTCTTCGCTTCCCTGGTCAGGTAAGCACGATATTTTAGAAGAAAATTGTCAAGGGTGGAGCATTGGAGATTGTGATAAATTTTTAATACGTTAGTTTAATTTGCATTAGTCTTTCATAAACTAACAAAGTTTAGTTCATGAACCTAAATTGAGCCCTATATATATATATATATAATATTTTTCTAAAAAAGATTTTGGAAGAGGTGGCTGGGGTGAGGGATGGTGATGTTGAGGGGGAGGTGAAGAGGTGTATATTTTTTGTAAACAAAAGAGTTTACTTTGAGGATTGTTTTACAATACATTACTGTACTTTTACACTTTTATTTTTAGTTAAATGCTGATCTGCGAAAACTGGCTGTGAATATGGTACCATTCCCCCGACTTCACTTCTTCATGCCTGGCTTTGCTCCACTTACTAGCCGTGGTTCACAACAATACCGTGCACTGACAGTACCAGAGCTTACCCAGCAGATGTTCGATGCCAAGAACATGATGGCAGCTTGTGATCCTCGCCATGGTCGCTACCTCACTGTGGCTGCAATGTTCCGTGGACGTATGTCAATGAAAGAAGTCGATGAACAGATGCTAAATGTCCAGAACAAGAACAGCTCCTACTTTGTGGAGTGGATTCCCAACAACGTGAAGACTGCTGTCTGTGACATCCCACCAAGAGGACTCAAAATGTCAGGAACTTTCATTGGTAACAGCACTGCTATCCAAGAGCTCTTCAAACGAATCAGTGAGCAGTTCACGGCCATGTTCAGACGTAAAGCTTTCCTGCATTGGTACACTGGTGAAGGCATGGATGAAATGGAATTCACAGAGGTATATAAGTAAATTGTAACTCAAAATTAAGGAGAACACTTTTCTGAGCTGTTTTTGGGTATCTCATGTAGTGCGCTAGTTGTTTTTTGTTTCACTTCTATACAGATTTACTTTTATAAAGCTGCTCATAAATTTTTAATTTTTGTTTTTAAGGCGGAGTCCAACATGAATGATTTGGTTTCTGAATATCAACAATACCAAGAAGCAACAGCTGAGGAAGAAGGAGAGTTTGATGAAGAAGAAGAGGAAGAAGAAGCTGCTTAAATATTTGCTTGCTAAACAGACATCAAAATAACTCTGCAACAATACATGAAATATGAATACTGGCACAGACAAACTTGAACTATCTTTCACGGAATTGACTATTTATTAAAATTGCAAAGCTTGACATATCAACATGTTCTTGTGTGGTTATTAAGTTTTGAAGTGTGCTGTGAGTGTTTCTCCACTTTAACCCCTTTTAATGCTTGAAATTATTTCTTTTGTTCTCCCAATGATTGTTTTTGCTTTATTCCCATGTTTATTCTTTTGTTCTTGGTGTCTGATATATTGGAAACTGAGGGATAAAACACCACTACAACAATTTGTTTTGTTATTCTTTATGAAATATTAATCAGTTCAATGATGTTTTTTTGTATGACTTCACTTTTTCTTTTGTCTCGTGTGGTTTGGCACGTAGATAAATAGATAGAAATTTATTCATTTCTAAAAATACAAAGTGGTATAAAAATAAAATTCAACTGGTCCAACAAAGACATTCTTTGTCTTGGGAGCTCTTGACTTGGCAAAACTAATTACTTTAATGAAATAAAAACACGTTCTGTTCTGGTATGGGTCAAGTGGAAAATGCCTTATAAGGGTGGAGAAAAATTAGCTAGGTTGAGAAATGGGTGTGTGGGAATTGTCTGCTACAAACCATTTGTAGCCTAGGTTCCAGACTCCTCCAATGACCCAAGTTTGAATACATGCATCCCACAGCCTGAATTTTATTATTTTAAATTCTACTGAAAACTGGAAACTAGGTTTGGAATATGAGTTAAAACTGAATAGAAAGAATGAAGTTGAGGCTATGTAACATTGTGTGTATATTAGATGATGCATATGCATGTCCTTTATGCAGTTGGTCTATTCTGAGTTTTAAATGGTTGCAAAGACTGGCAAACTATCATTTCTTGATGCTTTCGGGTGAACACTGTAGGAATTACTACAGTACCAGCTATAAGTTGTCAAAGTCCCAGCTTCGAGTGTGCTAGTTGATACATGGTTTCTGTCAAGAATTGACTGAGTTAGAAATTAATATTTTCCATCCAAATGATCCAATGAATTACTAGGCATATTTTGGAAAATGTCATGCATGATCATAGCAACACAAAAATTTTGTTTGAAGTTCTGGTTCAATGTTCATATAAATTACAATTTGCTTTGGTTTGACTTCTAAAAATATTTTAATGTAAAATATTTAGTTTTTAAGTAGGGGTCTTCACAATCTAACTACTTGCCAGTCTGCCAGAGGTATATTTTCTATAATTTATGTGATTTCAAAATATTACTGTGAGGCGATGTCATGGTAATAAAGATATTTGCATGACGCCACTTTCTAAGTCTGAATGCGGCCATGTGACTGGTTGTTCGTCGTTAATTATATGACGTCACTATCAAGTTAATTAATAATGCATTTGATAATCGAGCGAGTTCAAATAGCTGGCCTCATTCGTTGTTAGCAACGGCAAGGTTTTAGACTGCGAAAGATTTGTTCTGAAATACATCTTCTTCTAATTTCAAAATGAGAGAAATCGTACATCTTCAAGCTGGCCAATGTGGTAACCAAATCGGAGCTAAGGTATGCTTCGAATTTTTTCAATTAGAACAATTTGATTGAATGTTAAGTGGGTACTATATATTTCTTTCTTAGTTTTGGGAGGTGATCTCTGACGAACACGGAGTGGATCCTACTGGAACGTACCATGGCGATTCAGATCTACAACTGGAAAGAATAAATGTGTATTATAACGAAGCGACTGGTGAGTGTGTTCAATAATGTACAAATTTTATTCTTTATTTCGTGTGGCGCTGTTAAAATTGCGACATCGCACGGCGAAAATCGAAGTCTGAGTCGCCGTTCTAAATCTTTGTCAAAAATGATACATTTTAGGCGGGAAGTATGTACCAAGAGCAGTTTTGGTCGATTTGGAACCTGGAACTATGGATTCCGTGCGATCAGGACCATTCGGACAGATCTTTAAACCAGACAATTTTATCTTCGGTAAGGAGATTTACTTGTAGAACTAGGCCACCATGTTTGCTTCTTGTCCGCCTCGTGTTTGCTCTGGTTTTACACTTTCTTTTTTTTCTTCATGTAGGTCAAAGCGGCGCTGGAAATAACTGGGCGAAAGGACATTACACAGAAGGAGCTGAACTTGTCGACTCCGTCCTAGATATTGTACGAAAAGAATCCGAAGGCTGTGATTGTCTTCAAGGTTTTCAACTGACACATTCCCTTGGTGGTGGAACGGGTTCCGGCATGGGAACATTACTTATTTCGAAAATCCGAGAAGAATACCCCGACAGAATTATGACTACTTTCAGTGTAGTCCCATCTCCAAAAGTTTCCGACACAGTTGTTGAACCGTACAACGCTACTTTATCAGTCCATCAACTCGTTGAGAACACCGACGAAACCTTCTGTATCGATAACGAAGCTCTTTACGACATCTGTTTCAGAACTTTGAAGTTAACCACACCTACTTATGGCGACTTAAACCATCTCGTTTCTGCCACAATGAGTGGAGTTACGACCTGTCTTCGCTTCCCCGGTCAGGTAAGAAGTTTTCCCAGCACTTGGGGGCTTTGAAAAATCGATATAATATTTTAATAAAGGTAGTCACTGTTGAGGTTTCTAAACTGTAATATCTTAATATGTCTGGGTCTGTCTGAATCACTGAATGTCTGAACAAAAAAAAAAAAGCGTTCTTTCATTCTTGACAATAATTCGTGCATTTTGAGAATTTGTGTGGCATCTTTCAAAAAAGTTATTAACTTGTAAGAATATAACAATTTTTGTATAGGTTAGAACTAGTATATCTGTGAGATCCTTTAGAACCTAAAATTAAAGTCGCAGCAATTTGTTTGATAATAGATTTTAATAATAGATATTTTTAAATATTCATGGTCTGGCAAATGATGTAGAATGTTCATTATAGCTTAGGGCAATAAGCATATTTGTAGAAGGAGTAGGTTAGAGGGAGGAGTTAAGAATTTCAGACAACCTTGATTGAAGTAGAACAGTAATGATACTTGGCCATAAATCTACCACACAGAAATGCAGTATTAAATTTGCATGAGGTGAAACTCTTGGGGACATGTCCGGCCACAGGAACAGACAGCCAATCTAAAGTGGTTTCTAGGCATATTGAACTATCTTGGGGGTCTGGCCATATTTTTTTGTAAATGTTAGAAACAATATTTTTAAGATGCAACCTTATTTTCAGGTTTACTTTTCAGAAGAGTGTTATAATATGTTGCTGTATATTTTTAGTTAAATGCCGATCTGCGAAAATTAGCTGTGAATATGGTTCCATTCCCTCGACTTCATTTCTTCATGCCTGGCTTTGCTCCACTCACTAGCCGTGGTTCACAACAATACCGTGCACTGACAGTACCAGAGCTAACCCAGCAGATGTTTGATGCAAAGAACATGATGGCAGCTTGTGATCCTCGCCATGGTCGCTACCTCACTGTGGCTGCAATGTTCCGTGGACGTATGTCCATGAAGGAAGTTGATGAACAGATGTTGAACGTCCAGAATAAGAACAGCTCCTACTTTGTTGAGTGGATCCCTAACAATGTGAAGACTGCTGTCTGTGACATCCCACCAAGAGGACTCAAGATGTCTGGAACCTTCATTGGTAACAGTACTGCTATCCAAGAGCTCTTCAAACGAATCAGTGAGCAGTTCACAGCTATGTTCAGAAGAAAAGCTTTCCTGCATTGGTACACTGGTGAGGGCATGGATGAAATGGAGTTCACAGAAGTAAGTCAATTTACTAGTATATTGCTTTAGTTGGTCCACATTTGACACTCGCGTTTGTTATACATTGTTAAATGAATATATGTTAACTATTGTTGCCTTGTTTGTTAATTTTTCAGGCTGAATCCAATATGAATGACTTGGTGTCTGAGTATCAACAATACCAAGAAGCAACAGCCGAGGAAGAAGGAGAATTTGACGAAGAAGAGGAGGAAGAAGAAGCTGCCTAAATTATGTCTGAATAAAAACAAAACTAAACAAAACATGAATACATTACAAATGTTGGTCAAAACCAAAGGTGCTTTAAGCAGGATATATACTTTTATTGAAATATTCTGAAATAAAATCATTACTTTCTTGGAATTGCCTAGTATTCTTGATTTCATTTGGGGAATAGAAACTTAATAAAAGGGCTCATTCCACTTGATTTATTGTGTACTCTCTATTAAGAGATTACTTCTCAACCTTAGGATAGAAAAAATATTGCATTCCCTTGGATAGGCTTGATTCCAGCCATTGTGAGCCTGGTATCCCTTGGACAGATTCTGTACCCAGGGCCATTTGTAGGGGACTGGGTGGAGACTAGGCTATCTCAGCCTCTGATTGGTCAAGAGCTTATTGCAGGGGTGTTGGAAGTGGGGGGGGGGGGCCTGGGCCACTTGGGGGGGGGGCAGAATATGTTTGCCCCCCACTTTAACAAAGCCAGTAATAAACAAGGCCAGTAATAACGTTATGATTAACAAAATCACTAACCCTAGCTAACCCACGACTTTGAATAAAGATATAATAAAGAAATTTGAATGCAGATATTCAATGTCTGGAAAAGTGTTGTCTTTTGAGTATTTTGTGACGTTTTTGGACCTTTAGAACTCTGTAAATCCTTGTCCTAAAATGCAGGAAATGGCATTTCAAAGACTAGATTTCAAAATTTCCCGGGGGAGCATGCCCCTGGACCCCCCTAAAAATTTTGCCCCCCCCTTTTAGTGTCGCTCCGACGCCACTGGCTTATTGCATAGATTAGATAGTTTGATATTTTTTTTTTAAATTGTATTTTGACCTTGTTGGGTTGGTCTTGCCCATGGTGTGGGAAATTATATTTTAAACCATGCAACAATTAGGTGTAATTCGGTATAATTACTGCTTAAAGGACAGTTCTAGTTTAAAAAATGCGCAATTATATACCGCGCATTTTGAGCCAGCCTCCAACCAGGGCCATTTGTTCCCGCCGTTTTGTTTGATCGCCATCTTGGCCCATATACCTGAATCGTTGAGAATTTTCTGTAAATTCATTGGTCCTCTTTCCATGATAAATTGATGTAAACGACCCCTTGCTTTATGGATATCCAGAGCCCTCGAATGGAAATGCACAGAGATGACGATATAAAATGAAATTTCCAATAATTCACGTGATATACAAATTGTACAAAAATCTTTGCGAAACTGGAGGTTAGCCCGTGATCTTTGAACCGAAATTCAGAATGCAGGACCACAACGCAAAGAAAAATCCTGCCGAAAGTCACCCCGAACAGCTCTATTAAGGTATAATACATAATTACCTGTAATTAATTTGCTCTAATAATGCCAATAATTGCGATAATAAAGACCCCTGAAATTGAAGCCAGATATCGATCTGCGTTTGGCATTCGACCGAAGAAGAACCGGAAGTTAACGCGGTCACTTTCTGATACATAAATCAATTTGATTGGTTCGTTTAGATCGTTAAAAAATATATTAGCCAATCAGAGTCAATCATTAATGACGTGTGCAAATATACTGACGTCATAAAGCAAACGTTGACGGTTTGCACTTTTGAAAGTTTTCAAGGCGAAGCCGAGTACTTTTTATAGTGGGTAGATTTAGTGATAAAAAAAGCACGTTTTTAACATTAAATTATGAGAGAAATAGTTCATATTCAAGCTGGCCAGTGTGGAAACCAGATTGGTGCTAAGGTAAATGTGTTAACGTTCGCATTTGAAACAAAAAAATGCATTTTTAAACAGGTTTGCTACTGTCGTTTTTTGGGGGGGTTTCACTACAAACTTATTGTTCAAATTCGTTTTTATTTCTATAGTTTTGGGAAGTTATTTCAGATGAACATGGAATAGATCCTACAGGTACCTATCATGGTGATTCAGACCTTCAGCTGGAGAGAATCAACGTTTATTACAACGAAGCAACTGGTGAGTATTGCTTCACTTCACCGCCATTTTTATGATGAAGTTTTCAAATCTTTTTCCTTTTTTTTTTCAGGTGGAAAATATGTCCCCCGAGCTGTTTTAGTCGACTTAGAACCAGGCACAATGGATTCTGTTCGCTCTGGACCGTTTGGACAAATTTTTAGACCTGATAACTTTGTTTTTGGTGAATACAAAACTTTTTGTCTGTTTACCGCGACTTATCTGGCGTGCAACAAGACGCTCTTTTTTATCGTTTTCAATCTGTTTGCTTGTTTTAGGAATTTTTTACGTCCATATTTCATATTTTAAATAGTAATTATTGTATCACATATGACTATTTTCTGATTTGCACAGGTCAAAGTGGAGCTGGAAACAACTGGGCTAAAGGACACTACACTGAGGGTGCTGAACTGGTAGACTCCGTCCTGGACGTTGTGAGAAAAGAATCAGAAAGTTGCGATTGCCTTCAAGGTTTTCAGTTGACGCATTCGCTCGGAGGTGGAACGGGCTCTGGTATGGGAACTTTACTTATCTCAAAAATCCGCGAAGAGTATCCAGATAGAATCATGACCACATTCAGTGTGGTGCCTTCTCCTAAAGTATCCGATACCGTGGTTGAACCATACAACGCCACCCTCTCAGTCCACCAGCTGGTTGAAAATACAGATGAAACCTTCTGTATTGATAACGAAGCTTTGTATGACATTTGTTTCCGTACTTTGAAACTGACTACTCCAACCTATGGTGATCTGAACCACCTGGTTTCTGCTACCATGAGTGGGGTCACAACATGTCTACGATTTCCTGGTCAGGTAGGTATCTATTTGGTGATCTTAATCAAAATAATTTTCTAGGAATTTAGTTTCCCCCCAAATTTGTTGTTGATCTAATTTTTTATGGTCTATTTCAAATAGTTGAACGCTGATCTGCGAAAACTAGCCGTGAATATGGTACCATTCCCCCGACTTCACTTCTTCATGCCTGGTTTTGCTCCACTAACTAGCCGTGGTTCACAACAGTACCGTGCACTGACAGTACCAGAGCTCACCCAGCAGATGTTCGATGCCAAGAACATGATGGCAGCTTGTGATCCTCGCCATGGTCGCTACCTCACTGTGGCTGCAATGTTCCGTGGACGTATGTCAATGAAAGAAGTCGATGAACAGATGTTGAATGTCCAGAACAAGAACAGCTCCTACTTTGTTGAGTGGATTCCCAACAACGTGAAGACTGCTGTCTGTGACATCCCACCAAGAGGACTCAAGATGTCTGCCACCTTCATTGGTAACAGCACTGCTATCCAAGAGCTCTTCAAACGAATCAGTGAGCAGTTCACAGCCATGTTCAGACGTAAAGCTTTCCTGCATTGGTACACTGGTGAAGGCATGGATGAAATGGAATTCACAGAGGTATATGAAATTTAATATAGGTAACTTTGATTTGTCATTACAGTAAAATTATTCTAAAACTGTTTTTTTTTTTTGCAGGCTGAATCCAACATGAACGACTTGGTTTCGGAATATCAACAATATCAAGATGCAACAGCTGAAGAAGAAGGAGAGTTTGATGAAGAAGAAGGAGAAGAAGAAGCAGCCTGAATCGGACATGTGAAAATGGCATCCAACAAAAAGAAATAAAAGCAGTTTTTAAAAAATATCTTTGTTTTTGTTTGATTTTGCACTTTGCATGCACTGCCGACTGTTTTAAAGGTTTAACTGAACTAGTTTAAAGCGCAGCGTTTTGTAAAACTCCGATTCTAAAATAAAGCAGTTAAAACATGGAAGCAATTGCATAATCCAAAACGTTCTTAATTTATAAAAGAAATAGACATGTGACCAGTCTAATTTTCTGAGAAAAACCTGAGATTAAGAAAATTATTTCGTTGGTTTTCGGTTGTTTTGGTATTTTACAAAAGAAATAGAAAACATTTTTGTCAAAGTTTAGGAGAACTCGAAATCGTGATAGTGACCGTCATTTCTGGTGTCTCTCTCGTCACATTTCCTTCCCATGATACAGCGCGGGTCAGGGGGGGACGTCACGTAAAAATCCTGTGGGGAGCGGGAACGAGAAATTGGGACAGAAAGTGAAATATGGAAGAAATTAGAAATTTGACATACAGGAGCTCACAAAAACTACACGAAAAAGTGAGCCAAAGTGAAAAAGAATCCTTTCAAATTAAAAGGTGAGTCAGTCGTATATTTCAGGCTTGCAATGGCGTAGCGTGATACATGTTTTGTGGCGACAAAAAAGGGAAAATTCAAGGTTTTCGTAGTCTGAACAGGAAACAAATATTTCTTTTCTTGCACATAGCTATTGGTTATTTGTTATAGATATATCTTGTTCCTCATCACTTCAGTTACTAATACACATTTACTTGAGTTTTCTTCGTATTTTCAATGAAAGTTTTTCATGCTTTATAGCTGACAAAATTGTATTCTGAACTTCTCGCCAACTCTAAGCAGATAGTCTAAATTTCTCATTACCTCCCCCCCCCCCCCCCTGCATTGAAATTTGACAAAGAAAACTCGAAACTGTTGTATTTCAATACCAGACCTGTCTACAAAAAATATAGGTGTACAGTACAGCAGATATATATATATATATATATTTTTTTATATTTCATATTTATAGACCTTATTTAAAAATGGCCACCAAATTAAAATTATTTTATATGCATATAAATTAGCCCTTATGAACTCGTTTTCATGGGGAAAATTCAAAAGAATTTTTACTAAATTAAAATGAGGTCATAAGGGCTAATTTATATGCACATAAAAGAATTTTAAGTCGGCTGCCATTTTTGAATAAGGTCTATTAATATTATTAACTTCTTAAAAAAAATCTTCAAACATATGATGATGAATGATTTTCTATCATATATGAATTTTTGTATGTTTTATGTTTTTATCATTGACAAAGCATGATTGTGTACACTGTACACTGTATAATACACATTATATGTAATGTTTACAACATGAGCGGCCGTGTTGTATCGAACAGCTTAAAACAGCTTAAAACACGCCGAGTCTTTGATGTTAATATGAGTAATATTTGTTCAGATTAATTTAGAAAAAAGCTCAATTTCAATGTTTTAGAGCGGAGATAGTGACCTGATATACAACCACTAGTGGTTGTATATGTGATACAACCACGTGTGGTTTGTATCAGATATACAACCTCCTTCACGGTCATGATTTCTTTTGTGTTTTCTTCATGAATTATTAATGAGTGTTTTAAATACTATTTACAAAGTAAGATACTAGTATATCATTGAGCTATAGAATATTGCTTATTATGGAAAGTCAATCATCCTTTCTCGCAGCTGATAGCTAAAATATTACAAAGGACACAAATCAATGTGTTTGAAGATATACAATATACAAAAAATTGAATGTCATGTTCAAAAAACCCAAAACATCGAGAACAGTCCAGAACACCACATGAACATACTACATAGTTTGGGGTTAGGATTAAACTTAGGCTTAATTAAAGTTAGATTGAAGGTGCTCAAAGGGTTTTAGTACAGGCCTAATTGAATAATTTGTTACAGTCATTTGCAACTCACTTTTCACCCAAATCTTTGTAAGTTCGTTCCAAAGTTCACAAGTTCATTTGGAAGTTTGTAGTTCATTTTGAACTCTGCATTTGATTGGTTGCTTGGTTCCTAGCAGCCAATCAAATGCGTAGTTCAAAACGAACTTTGAACTTCCCAATGAACTTGTGAACTTCGGAATGAACTTCTGAAGATTTGGGTGGTTTTTAAACTGCCCTCCATATGAGTGAAATTATAAGAGGTTCACTTGACCAGATATGGGTTAATTGTACAAACTAAGTATGTACAGTACAGTAGTTATAAGTTGATATTTTTCAATAGCCCATCAACTAGATCAGTTGTATTCTGTACCTGAAGAGGAATACTTTCTAATAAAGTGATCCTAGACAGTGCATAGTGCAATACTTCTGCAAAATCATTATCAGTTGCAACTTTACAAGCATCATTTGCATATTGGATTGCTTTCTTCATATATTCAGGGTTGGCTTCAGGATCATGCTGAAAGTTCCGTAAACACAGATCAGACTTTGCCAACAAGAAGTAGAACTCGTTGAAACCTGACATGGGAGGGCCTTTGAAATCTTCAGCTGCTCGTAGGCTTTCCTGGGCACTCTTTAAGCATTCTGGTGATATGGTTTGCTGGTAATTGATACTGTTTATGTTCACAGATGTTGCTAGATAAAGCATGGCTAAATTGATGTGCACTCTGTGCCTCAGGTTTGCTGCTGCTTTCTTATAAGCTGTGATGGTCTGTCCATGCTCCAATGCCTGCCTGTAGTAACACTCAGCTTCAAGAGTAAGCACCTCCTTCCTGTGTGGGTCTAACTCTTTGCTTGCAAACATGGTGAGAAGTGAGGCTGCGTTACAGAGAAACCAGGCAGTGATCCATCCAGGTGTTATCAACTGCATCTTCTGAAGTGCATCATACGTGAACCTGTAACTCTGGTTGTAATCTCGTTCAGATCTCTTGATAGCCGACCAGGAGTACAATTCTTGTACTTCAAATATAACAGGGTTCTTCGCTAATCTTAACAAGCCATGGTAGGACTGAAGAAAGCCATAGGCATCTTTGTGTTTATTCTGTCGATACGCCGCAGCAGTGCACTGGAACGTCACAGCTAATTTTAGATCAGCGTTTGTGTTCTCGGGGATCAGGACCCTAGCAGCAATCCTATCGATTTGGATCCAATTGCCGTTGTTACGCAAATTCTCCATCAATTGCGCGACTATCATGTACTCCTCTTCCTGTTGTGGTGAGTTCCAGCCTTTTGCGCCGACGCTCCTGTAGACCGATACTGGGAGAATGGCACCGCGTCTTCCTCCTGCAGCCATGTTTTCAGAGCTAGAAGAATCACCATCTCCTACGCTGGCATCCTCCTTTATCTTCTGCTTCCAGAGGGGTAAGGGAATTCTTTCCACCCTACCATGGACCACGTGATAACTCTCTGGTGTTTCAACAAACACTCCACCCGGGCATTTTGCTACAGACAAAACTATAACAAAAGTATCCGGACGAACTTCGTAACTGAGTGACGCGTCATTCATCTCAAAGACAGACACGAATTCGAGTCTCCAAAAACGCTCATGCGTCTTTTCCGGCCACACCATTTTCGAAAGGACATTGAAGACTTTCCTCTTGATTTTTTCCCGTTCTTTCTCCCTCGCCACTTGACCCTCTACCATGTACGTTGAGTCGTCTACGCCGAAGAAAAGAAATCCACCTTCGTGATTGGCAAATGCTGAAGCATAGTTGACCACCTTGTTTGATTTGTTTGTCATTCGATCAGCCAAACTGACATTACTGGTTGAATCATCTTTCAGAAGCTTAAACTGAACCGTCTGCCCCTCTCGTAAACCACCAGGCATTTTCTCCTTATAACGAAAGTCTTTGCAGTATTCCTTGAAATGCCCCATATTTCGCTGCGTTTCACCATGGGGGTCAAGCAGGGCAGCGACTTTCGTTGACGAATCTCCAAAGCTGATTGAACTGACTTGATAATCAGTAGGTAAATACAAATGGTACTCTATTGTGCAGAATTTACTCGCTGGTTTGACCTCAAAGAGAAGCTCATGATCATTCTTCGGGCATTCTTCTAATTTAAACGCTTCAGACACAATCGCTATCCCAGCGAAATTTAGAGCACTTTGTTCAATGCGCCGTACAACATCGTCGATTGTCTTTGGTTGTGTTGCTATAATGGCGGAGCATTTGTCGTCGAAAGTCAGCCTAAGGAATCCTCCAGAGCTGCTGTTAAACAAAGCACATATGGCTGAAGTGATTTCAGTAATCTTCTCATCCCATGATTTTACTTTCGACTTGTTCTTGGGTGTTATTAAATGTACTTCGCATAGTCTGATCGTTACTTCAACAGGAGGTGATCGTAATCGATGTTCCGCGGACATATCGTTCAATTCTTTGTGATCAAAATTAAGACTTTAAGCTTTTATGCTACCAGCTGCTACGCTCAGTCATGAATGCTTACTAGACAAGAGTCACAAGACTCAAGAAGAAATCATATACATACTTCGATTGCATGTAAACGCAAAAGTCATGTACTATTTCTGCCGTATTACGATTATGACTGTGTACAATTAATGTACGGGAAATTCCCTGTGTTTTAATAATAGTAAGCTATTGGCCTGTTGTAATACAGATATACATATGGCTATATGATTATCATATGCTATACTATCATAAACTACTGTACAATACCATTCACAAAACTATTTGCACTCTTAACATGTCCCTCTTCTACTTGATCGACGCGTTTCACCTTCATATTGAAAGTTTTCGTAGTCGGAGGCGACAAATAGATTTGTTATGCACCGACTTTGTGCGGGCTAGCGCCACCTGGCAGAGACCTATTGTAATGTGTTGTAGATTTTAGAGCAGTTGGGTAGCTTGGCGCGCTATTCGTCAACAGTGAAATAAAAACTAAAAACTACTGAAAATACGCTTACCTTGAAATATATGTGACAATTTAATCCTTTAGCTCAGACCATATTTAATTAGCCCACATAGTCCTTATTTTGACAGGAAAATTCGTCGTATCCTCTCCTATTAATCGCTTCAGGTCTCTCGCACCTTCTTGTGCCTGGTCTATCAACCCGTCTTTTCATACTCAGGCATGCAAGTGATATTCATTGACTTGATAAAATAGGACAAGTTGTCAGAGCGACGTTTTCGGAATAGAGGAAATATATTTAGGGGGCTATAGCCTCTCTAGTCCCTTTGTTTTACAAGGCTTACCTGTATCGTACTTTGTCAAATATTTTGGAATCTCACGAACCATAACGCATGCGGCGGCTGAACACCACCCACGGTGGTAGGTTGGAGAGGGGAAGATAGGTTTGGTAGGAGGGCTGAACTCCGAAAACTTTTAGGGGGTCCGATTTTGAAAATTCTGAAATCTAGAGTCTCTGAAATGGCATTTCCTGCATTTGGGGGGAAGATTTTACAGAATCCTAAACGTTATAAAACCTTTACCGCTCACAACAAGTTTTTCATCATTCTTCATTCTTTTTCGGCCGGCCTTTCTTAATTCCTGGCTCAGACGAAAACGAAATGGCTCAGGCTCAATCATAAATCCATAATACTTCTTTCTGCTCAGCAGTCATCAAATGCTAATACGTGGAGTACTTCATGAAACGAGTTTTGAGCTATCACGCACTGGTATCGAACATGTATAAATATTCAACGTATAATCACCCTTACCTTCGGCGCAAAGGCAGGGGGGCTTAGCCCCCCTTTTTTCCACTTTTAAAAAGTTGGAGGGGGGCTTCAGGCCCTCCAGCCCCAGCCCCCCCCCCCCCCGCTTCCGCCGCCTATGGCAGGAGGAGGAGAAGGCTTCAACAAAAATGCTATAGTTTTACTGTAAAAATTAGGTATGATTTTAGTTTCATATTGTAAAAACATATTATTATTGCTTAAGCTTATTTGGAAAACGGTAACAATTTTTTAGGCTACTGAGTTCCATGAAAGGTTCGTTTTTACACATGTAGTATATTAACTAATTACAAAGTAAAATAATTAATGAAAAAATTGACGAAGCGCGGCCAGGATTATACAGCCTATACATAATGAAAAGACAAACGTTCTCTGACCAAATATTTAGATTTAATTCGAGCTTTCGGCTGCCAGACTGCAGCCTTCAACGGGATAATAAAAATGAAATATAAAACCATATATACATACAAATATTATGGAACGCCTAAATCGGACAATAACTCAAAACCATTACCCGAACAGTATAGCATTATACTAAATAAAATAACTCATTAGGCTATTAATATTGTATCAGATTACTAGGCGTTCCATAATATTTGTATGTATATATGGTTTTATATTTCATTTTTATTATCCCGTTGAAGGCTGCAGTCTGGCAGCCGAAAGCTCGAATTAAATCTAAATATTTGGTCAGAGAACGTTTGTCTTTTCATTAAAATAATTAACTACGAAATGTAATGGCTATATTGACAATGCTAATCGGATCAAGGTATGTATGCCCATAATTACTATAAAGGATAACGCACAGTTTTAATGCACTAAACTCATCAGTTATGCGAGGCTTATTACACTATGTAATTTTAATTACCAGTAAGTAAAAAGTAAACCAGGCTCGCACCGTAGCTATATTTACACAATATCCGATAGGGTTTTTTTGCCGGCGTAAAAACCCCCACCGGATATAGAATAAAGATACGGCAGCTTTAGAATATGATATAGATCGCGACAAAAATAGCCGGTAACGCCATGTATAAGCTAGCGTGTCCTTGAAAGAATGAAGTTTTCAAAACTAGTAACACAATAGTATTCTACAAATTAGTTTTTAGTTCTCTTGCTGTTCTCTCCACATTAATATATATTGCATGTGCAGTAAATCACTGCATATGGAGAAATAATAGGGCCGTTTATACGAGAGCTGATATAAGACACGCCTTACATGTCTTACATAAGACGGGAACTGAGACCCATTCAGTACTGCTTCATTTTGACAGCATATCCTCTCATTTTGAAATGATGATTATCGTCATTTGTGAGATGTCGTTGAATTAACAATAATCATCATTTTAAAAAAAGAATTCCAAACCCCCAACTCAACCTCACCTCTAAACCTGACCCTAACCCTAACCACAACCCCCCGTTGGACCTAACCCTAACCACAACCCTCCGGAAAAAAGTCCCGCCTCTCAGACCCCGACCACAACACCCCTAATGGTTCTTTTGTTATATGCAATTTAGTTTAACATCCCGCATGTGGGACAGAATCTCACTTGAGTATCATGATAATCATCATATTCGACTGTGTGAGAGGACATGTTGAAATGAACAAGCTGCGGGAACATCAATCTCGTACCAGACCCTTCTCACGCTGGGCACGGCCCGTGTGAGAAGGGTCTGGGTACGAGATTGCGGGAACATAAGTCTTTGTACTTTTATACAAGTGTTTTGCGTCTTGTGTAAGCATAGTCAATCGAGATATGGTCTGGAAACTCAGCTAAAGTCTTTGGTCTATCTTTTTGTTCGCCTTTATGCATTTTTGTGCACGGTGCACGGTCACTGAACACATTGTATTTTAGTATAATGAACGAATTGTCCAATAGCAACGTTTCAGTTCAATCACTCAACCGTGCTATTTAAATATTAATAAACCTAATACAAAGGATGTGCACGGTGTAAGGTACGGTTCAACATAAAATCACAGCTCATTATAGGCGCTTTGAAGTTTGCCGAGTTTCCAGACCATATCTCGATTGACTATGGTGTAAGGCGCGTCCTATTAGCTCTCCTATAAACGGCTCTATTATGCAGAAGACTTCACTGAGCTCGAGTAAGCCAAGGCCTTTGCCTTAAACTCGTCAAACGACATTGCAACCACTTTGCCATTAACGATGTGGTAGCTTTCGGGAGCTTTCACGAAGACACCACCGGGACATTTAGCCACAGAAATAACGATGACGTAGGTTTTTGGAATTACGTCACCATCTTTGTCGTGCACGGGCTCGAACTCGATTTTCCAAGGGCGGTCCGTTTCTGACGTATTGGTTTTCGGCCAGATCATTTTTGAGAGAGCGGAATCGACTTTCTTCTTGATCTTTCTCTTTTCTTCTTCTCCCACTTTCTGTCCTTGTACTTCACCAGTTGCATCAACAATGCCGTAGAACAATTTTCCACCTTTAAAATTCGCAAAGCCGGATGTAGTTTTCTGAAGTTTGTTGCTTTCCGTTACAATTCGATCTGCAAGTGTTGTTTTCTTATTCTTTGATGGAGTATCATCGAGGCATTTGAACTGCATCGTGTTGCTCTCTTGAAAACCTTCTGGTACCTGACCACGGATAAACGTTGGGTTGTTTTGTTTTTCAAGGCCCTCGTCTTCGTCGGGATGAAACAGGGGACACAGTTCTGGGGCAAACTCAGTTGATTTCACCGCACATATCTGTGTACCAAGGGGCAGATAGTAGTGATAATCTAATACATAGGGCATATAACACTTTAAAGGCCAATTCAAAGACAAATTATCACTACATGTACAACTTCTCACTGTACAGACAAGTTCGTCGTTGGAAGGATAATTCACCGACAGCGACACATCTAGTCTTTTTATTTGGGTTTCCATGCCAAAGAAATCACTCGACTTCTGTTCAAACTGTCTTTTGACATTATCAATCGACTTTGAATTTAAAGTACTTGAAACTTCAGTGCTAAGGCGTACCTTGACCTTTCCTCCTTCACATTTGTTAAGAAGACCACATACAGCTTTATAGATTTCGTGATCTTTGCATATATCTTTATGCTCCT
>OZ035999.1:6661578-6894078 GCA_964035015.1 Corallium rubrum | reverse complement strand
GCAAGCAAGCAAGCAAGCAAGCAAGCAAGCAAGCAAGCAAGCAAGCAAGCAAGCAAGCAAGCAAGCAAGCAAGCAAACAAGCAAACAAGTTTATATTTCGTTAGTTCCCAAGCTGGTGTTACGCTCTATACATTAAAACATAATAGCTTTTCAAACAATTTTTTTTCAAACTAAACACATTATATTACCAAATGCAAAATTATCAGGTCTGAAGTTTCGACCATAGGGACCTGCTCGTACAGCATCCATTGTACCAGGTTCCAGATCAAAAAGGACAGCGCGCGGAACATACTTTCCACCTGCAGACGTATAATAATTAAAAGAAACGTATAATTAGAACGTGTAATTAGAACAACGTGTAATTAGAACAACGTATAATTAGAACAACGAATAATTAGAACAACGTATAATTAGAACATGTAATTAGAACAACGAATAATTAGAACAACGTATAATTAGAACGTGCTATTAGAACAACGTATAATTAGAACAACGTATAATTAGAACAACGTATAATTAGAACAACGTATAATTAGAACAACGTATAATTAGAACGTGTAATTAGAACAACGTATAATTAGAACAACGAATAATTAGAACAACGAATAATTAGAACAACGTATAATTAGAACGTGTTATTAGAACAACGTATAATTAGAACAACGTATAATTAGAACAACGTATAATTAGAACAACGTATAATTAGAAAAATGTATAATTAGAACGTGCAATTAGAACAACGTATAATTAGAAAAATGTATAATTAGAACAACATGTAATTAATTAAAATATATATAATTAGAACATGTAATTAAAAAATGTGTAAGTAGAAAAATGTATAATTACGTGTAATTAGAAAAATGTATATTTAGAGGAATGTGTCTTAGCAAAATGTATACATATATAACTAAAAAAATTGATAGTAATTAGAAAAACTTATAAGTTAATAAAAGTGTAGAAAAAATATTCAGCTGTTCTGAATTTTTCTACTTACACCCTGACTGGTTATAATAAACGTCAATCTTTTCCAACTGTACATCATCCTCTCCTGTGTAATTACCACTTTCGTTGATACCATGTTCTTCAGAAATTGTTTCCCAGAACTATATAAGAAAGAATTCGGACAAAGATTCAACAACCCAAATTATATAAAAAAAAGTTGTAATGTCAATTCCTTTTTTTAAAAGTGAAATTCTATGATTTTTGCTGTTGAACAATTTTAGCATTGCAGAATTGGCAGAATATCTGGTATACTTAATTGTTTTAAAGTGCACCTAACCCCAAATATTTTTTTTTCTAAAATCAAATTACTGTGGTTTGTTGAGTACCTCAGTCCAAAAATTTTTTGATTTGGATGAATTCTCGAGTTTCTATGCCCTGTTGAAATGTCGAAAATCGCCGACATTTTCGTTCACGGCCGAGTTGCAAGCAAAGTTTCAAAAGGCATGGAACTAGCACATTTGTGACGTAGATTCCGGAACGCCCGATTATTAGTGCTTGATACCATCACTTGATATTCTTATTTCAATTCGCACAGTTAGATGTTAAAAATATGCTTCTGAGTTCTGTCTTCTGGCAATTTTGTGAAAAGCTTAAGACAGTGAGATGTCCAAAAGAATACTGGAAGCACGGAGACCAATATAATTATTTTATTCAAAGAATGTTCGCTTTCAGCTTTGAAGTATGAAATCACTTCGTATATATTTTTCACCAAACGTTTCTCAGCTGACTTGGCTGTCTTTGGACTGCTTGCAAGAGTTTATAGACATATACTATACATCGGATACTATTCTTGTAGCAATAGTTACGATATCAACAAAGTAACAAATCCAACAGACGGAGAAACCGCCGAAATATAATAAATAGTAATGTATAAAGAATAATTCACGCAAATGAAACAAACAAATATCCAATTTCATCATATTTTTATTAAACATTATTAAAGAACGTTGTTGACATATACATAAGAGTTTAGAAGCATAAACTAGTGTAGAATCAGATTTAATGAAAGATATTAGAATAATAAATAAGCAAGAGAAGACAAACCATAACAATAGACGAACGTTCTCGGCGCTCTCGCACGGCTTTGATATCGGACCGCAGAATCGCATGGCTTGATATTCACTTCGTACGGCTTTCCCTCAGGGCTACACGCACAGCTTTCCAGATAGTAAACCGCGGCAGACTTGAAGGAACATCTTATGTTTTTGGCTCATCCTAGTTCTAGAGAAAGAGTCCGTAGATATAGAAGCTATAGAGCGGTATAGTATTTATACCTGACAATGTGTACAAAATACAATAGTATTAAGATCAGAAATTTGTCATTTGCGACGTATAACTGCCTGAAGGGTATAGCTTTAGTTTATATGATCAGAAAAATTAAAAATCAAACGCACGTACCTGTTCTCACTTCTCATGATAGAGAAAAGTAGACACCCAGAAAATACTAGTATTATTAAAAGTGAACGAGCAATCTAGGCGTTCCGGAATCTACGTCATAAATGTGCTGGTTCCCATGCCTTTTGAAAACTCGGCCGTGAACCAAAATGTCGGCGATTTTCGACATTTCAACAGGGCATAGAAACTCGAGAATTCACCCAAATCAAAAAAATTTTGGACTGAGGTACTCAACAAACCACAGTAATTTGATTTTAGAAAAAAAAATATTTGGGGTTAGGTGCACTTTAATTATGTCATAATCAGCGCATCGGTAGAAATACTTTTAAATAATTGTAGAAAGTTATCCTTGAAGATGAAACTAAACTTTCCGTTTTTGGTTGTATATTGGTTATATATGCGTGTGTTAGATATATTTATTGCCATGCATTCGAGTGCTGCGTAGGCAGTGTTTTGGATAGAGCGAAGTGAAAATACGGTGAACTGCTGAGATTAACTTTGATAACGAAATACTGACGTTCATTTCGAGTAGAGCCCTTCATAAAATTCTCGTGCGGGCTAATTGTAAATCACGGAGGCGTGTATATGTAATATGTATTTAATAAAGTAGGTGTTTTAGTTGCACCGTGAAAAACGAGGTGAAAAATACACTTACTTTGTCTTTAGATAATTACGTGTCGTAAGTGAACCCCACAATCTTGAGTTTTGTTTCATTAAACTGTTATTCTCTATTCACCGTCGCCTATAACTTTTTTGGTGAAAGACTGAGCCAGAGTCGCGTATATAGCTAGCTCATAATATCAAAGATCAGTTTAAAAGAGCTTTCTTACCTTGGCGCCAATTTGATTTCCACATTGTCCTGACTGTAAATGAATGATTTCACGCATTTTGACGAAGCACAGAATTGAAACAGCAAACCTCTTGGTCTTCACCCGTCTTCTCACTCAAAACCACTGGTGATAGTTTCGGTGCAAAGTATATAATATTCATCTTTTAAGTTTCATGAACAGATATAGTAAATAGGATATCCGTTTGATATAAACTCTCCATGGAACAAACGGATTAACTTGGGCATCTCTTTAGGTTCAAGAGTTTTTTTGTTTAAATTTCCGGAGTATAGCGGCTCAAGGAGTCGGATTCATTCAGGGATATTGTTTTGGCCTTGGTCCAAATACTTCGTCTTGAAGCTGAAAGGAGTACTCGACTAAAAATTTTACTAATATTTCTGAGTCGCTGCTAGTAATTTTATCTTTATCTATGGCATAGGCTTCGGGTCCGACTTGTCCGATTACATTAGGCAAGTTGGCTCGCGGTTAACTCGGTTGATTTGTTTGGTTAGCATCTTACTGTAGTTTTAAAGTGTCTATGAAATGAAAAATTCGTTGGAATTTTTGTTGTTTTATTGTACAGAGGAGCATGGCAGGAGCACTCACTGAAAATTTCAAGAGAATCTAATGCGTAGTTTTCGCGCTATTAACTCCCAAAGTTTGCCGTGGCTAGTTCGTTCTTGGAGAAAAATTGGGCTTTCGGCCAACAATGCTTATGACGTACGCAAATAGACAACTGTGCATAAGAACAATAGATTTCACTATTAATGATCCATCTGCGTACGTCATAAGGCATTGTCACCAAGAAGCCCAAATTTCGCCAAAACAAACTATCCACGGCAAATTTTGAGAGTTCATAGCGCGAAAACTACGCATCAGATTCTCTTGAAATTTTCAGTGAGTGCTCCTGTCATGCTCCTCTGTGCAATAAGACAACAAAAATGCCAACGTATGTTTCACTTCATAGACACTTTAAAACTCATATAAACTAAATTTACAAAGAAGAATTGGTTTAGTATAAGTTTAGATGTAAACGATCCTAACCATGATTCTCAAACTCATAAATAATTTATGAACCATGAAAACAAAAGAAATTAATGTTTAATTAATCAATGCTCATTGAAATCGGAGGAAAAGTACTAGTAGCTACTTTGAAATAAGGCAAAATAGGTTTTCAAAGTCTTGGGACTTTGAAATAAGGCAAATTATATTACGTTTCAGAGGTATCTTCGGAGTTTTGAGTTTGAGAAGTCAGTTCAAATACTGACTGGGATTACAAAACCCTCGTGCATTAAAAGGCTCGCCTTTTCAAAAAGCACTCGGACTTTGAAATCCCGGCAAAGTACTCCGTCTCGTATTTGAACTATTACTTCAAATCTCTTCTTGCAACCGAGGAAAGAATTTCGTAACACGAGGTTAGCCTAGGCCAGGGCTGTGGGAATTAAAGCCCCTGAGCCAGAGTTGGAAAAACGCTGCGGGTATGCGGGTACCACCCGGAGGAAGGTTTACTTTAGTGAGGAAGGTTTAAAGTGAAAACACGTGAAACAACACATTCGGTAATCTGAGAAAGTTACAATTGATCAAGCAAGGTGTCGAGAAGAAAAGCGATTTGTAGCAAAACATTGGCTAACCAACAATTATGCAGCACTGTCAGTGGCAGCCCTTACATGTGTGAGACATGTACGCTGATGTCTGCTGTGATGTCTGTATCTTCCCAGCAGTCGAGGGTAGTTAGTAGGCTGTCAGTCAGCAGCGGTCAGTTATTAGTAACATTGTAGTATGCCAAAGCTTACCTAGGAAAACCTAGACTTGCCACAAGTCGATCTCTACGAGCGCCGAAGGCGTGAGCTCGACTTGTTTCGCCTGCAGAGATTTAAATCTGATTAGCAATTCTAGCGCGAAAATTAATTATAATTATGGGGTGTGTCAAATAACTTCATGTTGTCAATTTCAGCTCGTATTTCATTAGGCAATGTTTTCATAATTTCATGGCTACTTCAACAGTTCTTACGCCAACTAAGACATTTCAACGAGTAATACTGTCTCCCACTTCGAAGGACGTGTTTATAATGCGGTAAAGATGTAAACGACCCAGATAAGCGACGACGACTTTTTGTTGAACTGTAGAAAAAGGCGAACGTTTGCCGTTCTTAACAGTTAACATCGTCGACATCTTCGATATCTGTAGAGTGTAGAACTACATTCTGGGCCGACTTCCACACGTTTTTGTCGTAGTGCTGACACTTGGTCTTTCATTAAAGATATTAGAGGCGCAACAACACGGCAAACTGTTTTGATGGGTTCTTCGTCGACATGATGTATAAAGCCTCTCTTCATGCAATCCTCTGTTTCGGCAGTGGACTTTGGGAAAGTCTAAGGAAAACCTAGAAAACCAAGGTACTGTAAAAGTCACGCAGTATTTATGAACGTTGCAAAACACAAAATTCTCGCTATATATATTTTGAGGAAGGTTATCTAAACCTAAAAACCCATCCGGAGGAAGGTTGAATACTTTTTCCAACTCTGCCCTAAGCTGAAAACGTAAATAGTAAAGCTAGCAGCACAAAACACGAGTCAACGTCATTGAACTTCAAGTTCAAAGAACAAAATATTTTAATCTCATGCGTAACGTTCTGCTGAGTAGAGCGCGAACAACAATATCTGAATAAATCTAATGACGAAGTAAACTTAAATATTTCCCATTGTCGTGAACTGCACTAAATACAATTAGGGTTTATGTTGGCGAGAGATTCACCAGGCGGAAAACGTAATCTTATTATAAATATAAGTGCCCAGCACAAAACACGAATAAAAGCCATGAACAAAAGGACATAAAAAACATAATATTTAATAATCTAACGTTTCGTTGTTTATGCTACAAGAACATATATATATATATATATATATATATATATATATATATATATATATATATATATATATATATATATATTTGTGAAATTCATTACTAATTCATGAGTTTTGCAGCCAATCCAATTTCAGAAATTACGTCACATGTATACCCCTGTAAACCCCATACAAACTAAAACCAATAATGTTAATTAGTTACAACCACTAGTGGATGTATACTCTTCTGATACAACCACTAGTGCTTGTAACTAATTAGCATCTCAATATCCCAAAGGGATTTTTACTATTCATTCATTTCACAATTTCATTTCACACATTTCACAACTCGCCTTCGGCTCGTGATTGTATATTCAATACAACACGGCCGCTCGTGTTGTAAACATTACTTAAAATACTCATTAATAATTCATGAAGAAAACACAAAAGAAATCATGACCGTGAAGGAGGTTGTATATCTGATACAAACCACACGTGGTTGTATCAGATATACAACCACTAGTGGTTGTATATTAGGTCCATCTCCGCTCTAAAACATTGAAAATGAGCTTTTTCTGAATTAATCTGAATTCGGCGAGAGCTTGTCATATCCAATACAACACGGACACGAATATTGTGAATACTACATATATATATATATATATATATATATATATATATATATATATATATATATATATATATATATATATGTCAAAATACTAGACAGGGCATTGTGATTTTTATAATCCACGGAATGCAATGACGCGTAGGGTGAAGTGGATTTTAGTTAATCTGGTGTTTAGTACCAGTGAGCCAATCATATAACATTATCGACTTTGAGTCTATTAGCGGTTGAGAAAAGGGGAGTGAGGGAAATTGCGACAGTGAGTAAAGAACACTACAGTGAGTGAAAATTGTGATTGTATATTATTCTAATAAATACTAAAAAACCCAGTGATTTGTGTGGAGGTTTAACGATTTGCGGAGGCAAATTTCCCACACGTGACACCTCCGACGGGATTCAGTGATTACCGCTCGAACAAGAGCAAAGAACAGCTTTCTTATGGCGGAGGAAAATGCAACCGAAGCGATTAAAGCCCTTGAGACGAAACTTACGCACCTTAAAAATTACAAGGGAGAAAACAGAAAGGGTCATCTCATCAAACAACCATGAACGAATAGAACGCCACAGTGATGCGTTAAAAGGGTTGGTAAATTCAACCGACGCCTGTAAAAGAGTAGTCGAAGAACTCAAAATTGCAAATGGAGACTGAGATATTAGTGAAATAACCGACTGGTGCGCCACGATCGAGGATCAGATTGCCGAGGGCCGAGGCTGATGACGACTTGTCGCGTTTCAGACTGAGGTAAGTGCGGCCGGGGGGGGGGGGGGGGGAAACACTCGGGAAGTCAGCTGGGAGTGATAATTAAATTTGACGGAAGCTATCAAGACTGGACGCGATTTTGGGGACAGTTTAAAGAAGCTGTCGACAAGTCTACAATGCCAAGCGTGTCGAAATTCACCTATTTGATGGAGATGGTGTCTCTGAAAGTGAGAAAATCGATCGATGGTTTGTTTACCTTACACCCCCGAGGGTTACAACCGGACCAAAAGCATACTAAATGACAGATACGGGAAACAAAGTGAAATCGTGAAAGCCCACACAAGGGAGATACTTGGTTTGCCAACAATACCTGGGAAACAAAACCGTAAAATTTACGAATTTTACGAACGTTTGCGATCTAACATTCAAGCCCTAGAGACACTTGGAAAATTAGATCAAGTGAATGGCAACGTATCACTCACCTTAGACAAGTTGCCCGGAATAAAAGGAGATTTAGTAAGAACCGATGACGAATGGGAGGATTTGGATTTCGTAAAGTTATGCGAAGCGTTGCGAATGTGGACACGGAGAAACCCGCCAGATGCGAGTCCGCCCGAGAGAAAACCCAAAATCGCGGCCCGTAATAAACTTTATAACCTGCGCCAAAATGACCCACCGAAGCCACGCGAGTGTGTTTACTGTGACGAGACCGCTCACAAGTCGAACGACTGTCAACGTGTGCTCGACCCAGACGAGCGAAAGGGAATGCTTGCAAAAGAGGTTGTGTTTCAATTGCATGGGCCGAAGCACCGGGCAACAGAGTGCAAAAGTAAGTTATCTTGCCAAATATGTGGAAAGAAACACCACACCTCAATTTGCAGCGAACATCCCAACAAGAAATTGCTTACAGCAGCATCCGGAGCTGAAGGCATATTCCCTGTGGTGGTGGTCAAAGTGAATGGGATTACGTGCCGAGCACTTATCGACACAGGCGCAGGCAGCTCCTACATTTCAGCAAAATTGGCAACTATGCTAAAAATCAAGCCCAGCGAGACGAGAACCTCGAGAATTGACATGTTGATGACCTCCAAAACCACTCGATTAGAAATATACAACGCCAAGATCGAAGCCTTGGAAAGTGATTACGTAATGGATATCAAGCTGGCCAAAGTTGAGAAGCCCGAGCTTCTCATGGTTAACAACCCCCATTACGACAAGCTGAAGAGCGAATTTCCTCACCTTGGCACTGCGAAATTCATCGACGTTGATGAAAAATCTCAGTTACCTGTCGTCTTGGGAAGTGGCGAGTATGCAAGAATAAAGACTGACACAAATCCTCTCGTAGGGAAAGAAGGTGGTTAGCCATAAGTCCTGTTATTATATGGCTGGGTTTGATTTCCGGTCCGTGCGCCAAACGACGCACGCTGATTGGTTCCTGAGAGGTCGGGATTTTACGATATTGACCGACCGGTCAATACGCTTTTTTCTCGGCCCTGTAAGTTTTGGCGGGAACATTTCGGAGTTGATTTGAATACAAATAAAAGAGAACTAGATATCTTTATTCAAATATTCTGAACAATAAAATGTGTTGGAACATCACTGCTGGTTTTCTTTAAAGCTGTTTATCTAAAAACACGATAAATAAAAGCCGAACTGGTGTAAACAAAGAAGGCCAAGAAGCGACACGAAAAAGTCAACAGGTAAGGTAAACAGCATACTTCAAAGACGAAAACAACGCTCGAAGCTTTAAAATAAAATGAACCAATAGCCATATAATAAATTCCTTATTAACCTCGTTTGCTCTAGTCTCCTTCGCAGACGTCTTGTGGGCTTTTGTGCCCGCCCACCAACGTCTGCTCTACGGAGCACTATGGGAGCTAGTCTCCCTCGCAGCCGTTGTGAGGGTCGCCGTCCCAAACTCGCTCCCCACCAGCGGCTGCTCACTCGAGCAACACATTCCATTCCCTTTGATAATGAACCAATGAAATTACAGCATTGATCACTGCTAAAATCAGAGTGCTAAAATTAAACGCCAGCCTTTTGCGAGCGACGAAGGCAAGCGTTGTTGTTGTAAAGCTTGTTTAATCGAAAGCTAATATTTCGAAAAGTTTAGCTTAGAACATTAGAAAATTTACGAAGAATAATGTTTTGACTATGTTCTTTCTGCCCATGCAAACAAAGGTGCGTAAAAGTCAATGTGAAGCGCGTGGGCATCAGAGAAATATTCAGTTGGCCGTGTTGACACACGGTGTGCTCAAATTATTACCGAAGTCTGAAAATTCTCTGCGTACCGCACGGCACTTGAAATCACGAATATCTTCAGAACTATAGCTTAGAACTTCGCCGAATTTTTGAAGAATACTATTTCGATTATCCTCTTTCACCACATGCAGATAAACAAGCGTTGAAGCTATGAGCGTCAGGGAAATAAAAGATGTAAACACAAGCCCGACGGAAATGGGGTGAACAACAAGAGAGCGACTAGTATAGTGTGTTTACTTGAAAGTTAATATTTCGAGTAGTTTAGCTTAGAAGTTCACGAAATTTACGAAGAATGGTATTTTAATTATGTTCTTGCCGCTCATGTCAATAAAAGCGTACGAAAACTTTTGAAAAGGCTACAAGTGTTTGCGAAATGTAGCAGGTCCAGGTAGTCTCCTTCGCAGACGTTCAGGTGTGCGTATTAAATTACCGATCGAGAATACTGCTTCTTCTACGTATTTTAATTTCTTTTCTTCAATGTTGCTCAAGCTAACCGAAGAAATCCTAAGACTTCGTGGGTGAATTACTTGTTCTTGCATATTAAAAGCTTCACAAGCGGAGAAACCACCACAATAACATGGGCCATGCATGGCCAGAAACCTTTGAGATTGTATCGGCGCTTGGTAAATCAGCTATTTACCACACTCGGTAGGAAAGTTTACAAACATCAGTATTCCCTTGGACAAATTGGACAACTGCTTTCCGTTGATAGGGATTAAGATCTTTTATTTTAAACGTTTTGAACGTAAATCACACTTGCTCGCCATCAAAATACCGAGGCAAGGACACGCCAAGCAGTGTTGCCAAGTCAAGTTTCGTCAAAATCCCAGTAAAGGTCTGAAAATATCCCAAGATTCCCTATTTTTTACCAAAAAATCCCAAGGTTCACAGTGCTCCTACAAACAATTGGTTCTCATTATATATAGACCACTTTCATAAAGGCCTTCACTTTAAATATTCTTTTATGTGCATCTAATTAAATTAGCCTTTTTGTCCTCGTTATGAAGCAAACATTCTTTTGAATTGCAGGCACACAATTGAGGCCAGAAAGGCTTATTAAGATGTACATAAAAGAATATTCTAATTAGTCGCTATTATGAAAGTGGTCTATATGATATCATTTTTTCACGTTTCCACGAAAGATTTACTTTTGTGAGTACCAAATTTTTTCCGTTTATAGCAATCTGAGCCCACTGTATCAGTGATACTTCATTTGGATAGAGTACTTCATCTTGTCTAAATGAAATGAATACATAGGCTAGTGGAGTATGATCACTGAGTATGATATAATGATCAAGTAAATTAAAAAAATAACAATTAACATTGAAATCAGCTTTTTAAAACCGAAACTGTTTGCTCTGGAAAATCCCAAGAAAAATCCCAAGGTTGAATCCCTGAGAAAAAAATCCCAAAAAAATCCCAACTCCTTCAAAAAATCCCAAGATCTTGGGATAAAATCCCAAGGTTGGCAACACTGACGCCAAGGTGAAGGTCGGCTTTCCAGATTTTGGAAGGCTTGCTCTGATTGGTCAGATGCGGGAATGGAATGTGTTGCTCGAGTGAGCAGCCGCTGGTGGGGAGCGAGTTTGGGACGGCGACCCTAACAACGGCTGCGAGGGAGACTATATGGGAGCACGAAATTCCTTTCTCTTTGTGTACAGGAACCAATCAAATTAAACCATTGTCGTGCTAAATATATTAAATTATTAATAAAACCAGCCCGGGCCGGGCGAGTGTTGTTACATGAAATTTGTTTAGTCGAAAGCTAATATTTTGAAAAGTTTAACTTAGAACTTCGCGAAATTAACGAAGAATAATGCTTTGATTATGTTCTTTCTGCCCATACAAATAATTATGCGTGAAAGTCAGTGTAAAGCGTATAAAGAGCGTAAGAGAAAGATTGTAAACAAAAGCTCAAACATGTACAAGGATTGTTTTGTACGAACTGCCGGGACTAGTTTACTTCAAAGCTAATATTTCGCGTAGTATAGCTCAGAACTTTACGAAATTTACGAAGAATATTGTTTTGACTATGTTCTTTCTGCTCATGCAAATAAATATGCGTGAAAATCAATATAAAGCGTAAGAGCAATAGAGCATGAGAGAAGTTAAAAGTTGTAGACAAAAGCCCAAAGGTGGACAGGGATTGTCTGAAGTGAACTAGTTTCTTTGAAAGCTTATATTTTGCATAGTATAGCTTAGAACTTTACGAAATTTACGAAGAATGGTATTATAAATGTGTTCTTGATGCCCGTGTAAATAGATCTGCGTGAACGTTTTTGAAAAGGCTACAAGTTTCGGCGAAATGTATCTAGCGAATAATAAAATTTACGGGGATGTCTATCCTCCTTCGCAGACGCCATGTGGGCTACAGAACCGCCGCTGAATACAGCAGAAATCCCGATTTTTCGCAGTTTGTTGACCTGGTCTTTCATTAGGCTCACAAGCGGTGAGACAACCACGACTATAGTATATGACCAGCAACTCCAGAAGACCAAAGGCAGGGCTTGATATATTTAGTTTGCTACTCCGAATTTCACGCCTCGATATAAACTCGTCTCGATTAGATCTTGAAGGTCAATAGGTCAGCTTCCCAAAATTTGGGAAGTTAGCTGTGATTGGTTCGTTACAGGAAAGGAATTTCGTGCTCCGTGGAGCAGACGTTGGTGGGCGGGCACAAAAGCCCACAAGACGTCTGCGAAGGAGACTACGTTTGCTCGGTCTGTACTGGAAAGTATTTGCCCTCGGTTTTATCGCACAAACCTCGCTCCTTCGTCGCTCGGTCTGTACGAAAACCTCAGGCAAATACTTTCCCGTACAGACCTCGCACTCGGTTAATGAGTCTTTAGTATTGAACGGAAACAGAACACGATGCTTCTGACGCAAACGGCACATCTCAGTCAATGGGAAAGCAAAGCTCCAAACGCAGCTGCGGAATTGAGGAAAAGTCTCTAGGTGGATGACATAATCACGGGGGGGGAAACACCGTACAAGAAGCACAGCAGCGTAAAGACGAAGCCACTGAAGTTCTTGGAGACGCGACCTTTACACTACATAAATGGGCATCAAACGTCAAAGAGATTGAAGGAGAATCTGATCTCGCGAAGGATCATGAAGAGCAGACGGCAGCAAAGCACCAACTCGGCGTGAAACCAGAAGAAACCAAGTTATTGGGAGTCGCGTGGAACAAGAAAAACGACACCCTTAGTGTACAGTCGGGAGAGATAAGTGAAACAGTCACTAAACGAAACATCCTCAGCCAACATATACGACCCTATGGGAATTGCTTCTCCTTTACTGCTACAAGGAAAGCCAATCTACAGAGAAGTCTGTAATTCCAAGCTACCGTGGGACACCAAGCTGACTGGTGGAATCCAGAAGCGATGGGAGAAATGGGACAGTGCCTAGAACAATTGCACCCTTCCACGAACCACCGGAAAAGCAAGAGATCCACGCCTTTGCATGGGGACGCAAGTGGAGAAGGTCTGTGCGCAGCAGTATTTACAGTCGTGAAGCAGCCGTCGGGAGTTACCCAAGGCAGGGGCGTCGGAAACGGGGGTGGGGGGGGGGGGGGGGTGTTTCCACTTTTTAACAAGGCCAGTAATAAACAAGGCAAGTAATACAGTTATGATTAACAAAATCACTAACCCTAGCTAACCCACGACTTTGAATAAAGATATAATAAAGACATTTGAATGCAGATATTCAATTTCCGGAAAAGTGCTGTCTTTTGAGTATTTTATGACGTTTTTGGACCTTTAGAATTCTGTAAATCCTTGTCCTAAAGTGCAGGAAATGGCATTTCAGAGACTAGATTTCAAAATTTCCCGAGGGAGCATGCCCCGGGACCCCCCTAAAAATTCTGGCCCAAGGTCTACTAACTACGAAATCAGGACTGGCCAAGAGGGGACTGACAATTCCTCGATTCGAGCTCGTCGCCGGTCACATGGCTGCCAACTTGATTACCAACGCAAGCAACGCCTTGAGTCACATTCCACACGAGAAACATGCCAGGTTGGACAGCACCGTTGCGTTGTGGTGGATACAGGGGAATGGAGACTACAAGCAGTTCGTCTCCAACAGAGTGGCAAACCCGACAGACCTAGGAAGCAGGGGTGGTCAACTGACACAACTCTGGCTAGAAGGTCCATCGTGGCTTCAAAATCCGAACCAGTGGCCATCAAATCCAGTTATCCGACCTACAAAGGAGACTCAAGCAGAATCGAAGTTAACACGCGAAGTTCTCACTACGACAGTGGAGCAAACAGAGCCTGATCCTTACCTCCACCTTGTGAAAAAACACCCACTATGGAAAACCTTGAGAATTGGTGCATGGATAAGGAGATTCGTGGACAATATCCGTTTAGCGACGAGACAAAGAAGAGATGGACCATTGGCAACTGAAGAACTTCAGCAGCAATGGCTTTGGTGGATCAAGCGCGTACAGAGCCAAGCTGAACAAGGCAACAAGTACGAAGAAGAGAAGCTCCAGCTGAACCTCAAGCCCAATCCAAATGGTATACTGGAATGTCAAGGCCGTATCCAAGGAAAATACCCGATCTATCTGCCAGACAGATCACCATTCACCGAGAAGCTCATCAAGAGACACTTCATGGGGGAGTAATACTCACAATGGCGAAAGTTCGCGAGAAATATTGGGTTCCTCGCCTTCGTAGCCTCGCAAAGAAAATCAAGAAGAATTGCTGGACGTGTAAAAGATTAAGTGCGCGAGCATACCACGCCCCAAAACCTGGACCGTTGCCGAAGACACGTACCGAGGGAACAACTCCTTACAAAGTGATAGGAGTCGACTTTGCCGGGCCAATAAAATACAAAGTAACTAAGAAGCAAGAAAGCAAGGCGTATCTCGTTCTGTTTTCCTGTAGCCTGACGAGAGGGGTTTACCTGAAAGTTTTAAAGAGCCTCGAGACCGCAGAATTCTTACAGAGTCTAAAACGCCTGATTGCAAGGAGAGGACGACCAGCTCTGATTTACTCGGACAATGGTCCGCCAAACCTTCAAGGCAGCTGCGAACTGACTACGGAAAGTGAGGGAGGACGAGAAATTTCATGATCAGCTCAACAAATATAAGATCAAATGGCGCTTCAATCTTTCACGTGCACCGTGGTGGGGCGGCCAGTTCGAGCGTTTGATTGGTATTTTCAAGTCAGCGTTCTACAAAGTTGTTGGGGGAGGATTTCTCACCTTCAAGGAGCTTTCAGAAGCAGTCTTAGACGTGGACATCTGCATGAACAATCGACCATTAAGCTATCTGGAAGACGATATAGAGTTCCCTGTGTTAACACCAAACTCATTCCTCTCCGACAACCTACCCGAAGTAGAAGCTCACCACATAGAAGATAGAGATCTGCGAAAGCGTGCTAAATACATGAAGTCAGTAAAAGATAGCCTCTGGAAAAGATGGACCAGAGAATACCTAACAAGTCTGCGAGGAAAGCATCACTCAGGCAACAGAAATCAAGAAAAGCAACCTTGTGAAGGAGACGTGCTGGTAAAGGGTGACGAAAAGAATCGCAACAAGTGGAAGATTGGGAAAGTGACGCGACTAATTCAAGGGAAAGATAAAGTGGTTAGAGGAGTTCAACTGCAAACAGCCAAAGGTAAACTCGAAAGACCAATTCAACTGGTTTACCCTTTAGAGCTCCAGTGTGACGTCAACCAAGCCAAGCAATTAGATGTACAAGCGGCAGTGTTCAAACCACGAAGACAAGCAGCAGTTGTAGCCGAAGCAGTAGATGAAGCTATCACTGAATATGAATCGGGACAATAAACAGTACATTTAGGAAACGAGTTCACTTACTGGACATGTGATTCTTTCGGACTCACATGGGGGGAGTGTGTCGTGAACTGCGCTATATTACAATTAGGGTTTATGTTATGTTGATTTAATTACAATAAGAACACATATACAGTGGGTGCCAAAAGTATGAGTCCAGTCTCAATTTTTGCCAAAAATGCGAGAAAAGTGTATCTTCTGAAAAATAAACTTGCATTAGCTACTTGAACATGCGCATTGAGATCTGCAATTGTCTCCCACATTTTGTCCTTGAAATATTTTGTCATATATAATTTCAAAATAAGTTTATCCAATTCTCTACACGCATGTGCGTCAGGGATGGCTAAAGATCTAAGCGAAGGAGTTAGAGGACAAATTATTGCTCTAAGTAACGAAGGTTTCTCACAGCGACAAATTGCTGCAAAGATAGGAGTGTCGAAAGGTGCTGTGCAGCGAACCGTGGAAAGGTTCAGAAAAACTCAATCCTATTCCAACCTACCGAAGTCTGGGAGACCAAGGTGTACCACACCACAAGAGGATCAGTTCATAAAAGTAACTTCTTTGCGTAATTTCAGACCACTTGCAGCCAATCTCCTTCTTACTGTTGTTTTGCTGTTTGTTTTCTCTCGGGTGGCGTTAATTGTCGATTGAATATTACCAGCAGTTGCTGTTCTATTACGCAAAGAAGTTACTTTTATGAACTGATCCTCTTGTGATGTAGTACACCTTGGTCTCCCAGACTTCGGTAGGTTGGAATAGGATTGAGTTTTTCTGAACCTTTCCACGGCTCGCTGCACAGCACCTTTCGACACTCCTATCTTTGCAGCAATTTGTTGCTGGGAGAAACCTTCGTTACTTAGAGCAATAATTTTTCCTCTAACTCCTTCACTTAGATCTTTAGCCATCCTTGACGCACATGCGTGTAGAGAATCAGGTAAACTTATTTTGAAATTATATATGGCAAAATATTTCAAAGACAAAATGTGGGAGACATTGCAGATCTCAATGCACATGTTCAAGTAGCTAATGCAAGTTTATTTTTCAGAAGATACACTTTTCTCGAATTTTTGGCAAAAATTGGGACTGGACTCATACTTTTTGCACCCACTGTATATAGTTTCAAAATACTAGACAGGGCATTGTGATTTTTATAATCCACGGAATGCAATGACGCATAGGGTGAAGTGGATTTTAGTTAACCTGGATTAAATTTATAGTCGAGACCTTAAAGCTAAGTGTTTAGTACTAGTGAGCCAATCATATAACATTATCGACTTTGAGTCTATTAGTGGTTGAGAAAAGGGGAGTGAGGGAGATTGCGACAGTGAGTCAAGAACACTACAATGAGTGAAAATTGTGATTGTATATTATTCTAATACATACTAAAAAACCCAGTGATTTGTGTGGAGATTTAACGATTTGCGGAGGCAAATTTCCCACACCATTATAAACCTAAACTTAAATATACATATTATATTAATTTATACATATTTTCATTACATATTATACATACATATTTATTTCTTTAAGGTGGCTCCATACAGTTTCTTGAAAAATGGAAAATACAAGTTTGAGAGTCCAAAACACGTGATTAAACAATTCGGAAAAGGAATAAAACTAAATGTTATGCATAATTAAACGGTCTGACAATCAAAAACTGTTACCAAAATAAATAGGAACAGTTGTTGCTATGGCAACAATGACGTTTCAAAATGGCTGCCAATTACCCTTCGAACTAATTTAATTCGAAAAAAACTTGGTGACCCCCAATTTTTTTTTCATTAAAACTTTTCTTGCAGTATGAGTAATCAATTGGCCGATTTAAAAAAAATTCTGTAGAACGAAATTTTTTAAAAATTAACAAACACGATTTTTCCGGGGAAAAAATTATTCGTTCTACAGAATTTTTTTAAAACCGGCCTATTGATTACTCATACTTCAAGAAAAGATTTAATAAAAAAAAATTGGGGGCCACCAAAGTTTTTTTCGAATTAAATTAGTTTGAAGGGTAATTGGCAGCCATTTTGAAACGTCATTGTTACCATAGCAACAACTGTTGCTATTTATTTGGTAACAGGTTTTGATTGTCAGACTGTTTAACTATGCATAACATTTAGTTTTATTCTTTTTCTGAACTGGTTAATCACGTGTTTTGGACTCTCAAACCTGTATTTTCCATTTTTCAAGAAACTGTGTGGAGCCACCTTAATACATTTTGTATACCAGTACTGTACATTTGTGCCTCATTCTACTCCCCTGCATAGCCCTCGACCTTGAACGTATTAACCTCGCTATCGCCCGGTCAGTACAGCAAGACCTCGGTTTAATATTAAAGACTTATTAATCGAGTGCGAGGTCTGTACGGGAAAGTATTTGCCTGAGGTTTTCGTACAGACCGAGCGACGAAGGAGCGAGGTTTGTGCGATAAAACCGAGGGCAAATACTTTCCAGTACAGACCGAGCAAACGAGGTTAATAAGGAATTTATTATATGGCTATTGGTTCATTTTATTTTTAAGCTTCGAGCGTTGTTTTCGTCTTCGGAGTATGCTGTTTACCTTACCTGTTGACTTTTTCGTGTCGCTTCTTGGCCTTATTTACACCAGTTTGACTTTTATATGTCGTGTTTTTAGATAAACAGCTTTAAAGAAAACCAGCAGTGATGTTCCAACACATTTTATTGTTCAGAATATTTTAATAAAGATATCTATTTCTCTTTTATTTGTATTCAAATCAACTCAGAAATGTTCCCGCCAAAACTTACAGGGCCGAGAAAAAAGCGTATTGACTGGTCGGTCAATATCGTAAAATCCCGACCTCTCAGGAACCAATCAGCGTGCGTCATTTTGCGTACGGACCGGAAATCAAACCCAGCCATATAATAATTTACCGTAAAGACCTCACTCTCGATCGGTTATTAAGTAGTTAATCATCATTCTCCTAAGATTATTGTCTAAGTTATTTTTTAGGAAAATTCGAAAGACTGTCTTGAAAACAAGCAAAATTGCTCAAGTGACGTGTTTGGCTTAGGTGGATTTACATTCAGTGCAAAATCTAATCAATTATCAGTGAAATTTTTGTCAAAGATTTTGCGTTAAAAAATGTCCAAACATTTCTCAAATATAACCAATTTTCTCCATCGCCTTTTTACAAATTCTTTCAATTTCCGACACTTGTTGTATTGTGAGAACTGTTCCCCAAGTGGAAAGTTTCTGGTCAATAATACCATAGTTATCTAAGTTAAAAACACCAGTCTTTGTCACTTGTAATATCCTATGTTCCACAGCTGCAGAAAACGGCATTCGTAGAAAACTATAAATATCTTGAGTAGTTTCTTTTGATGCTGTGAGTAAGCTTTCTAAGCGAACTATCCTGAAACGTTCTGATGGTAAGGTAGCCATTAATTTTGTCGCGTACGAAATGAAAGCTACCCAAATATGGGCCAAGACAACGTGAAGTTTTAAACCACTGTCGTTGACTTCTCGGAAACCGCGAAGCCCCGTGGAACAAAGTTCCGAAGAACAAATCTCCGAAGTACAAAGCTCCGAGAGACAAAGCTCCAAGGGGAGTACGCAGCCGTCTTTTCTTAGATCTTTTCTCAGGGTGCTGTCGAGGTTGCTAAGCAACGTGTTTTTCAGAGAGTCTTTGGAAAGCACGTGTTCGATCCAGCTTCTTGGATCCCTTACTACGTACAACGTTGGTGTCAGAGTATGTCTTAGAAAGCCTGAACTCAACCAGGAAACTTTGAATAACCATCCAGGGTTTTTAAAATGAACAACAGCGAACGCGCCTTTTGATTTTGTTATCTCTGTTTTGTAATTTTGACTCAAATTAAGGGGGTTGGTTAAAGAAATGCGTTCCTTGTTGTTATCTTTGCGGAGTAGTAAAGGAGCTTGCGTTACATTTCGCCACCATTCTAGGAATAAAGAATTGTACGTGCTATCATTTCTCCCCCATTCGCAGAAATCCAGGCTTTGTTGCAATACCAAGACGTCCAAGGGTGTAACGACATCTGTCGAAGGCACATCGATCATTACAAAGTCGGTATTTGTCGTGAATATTTCGCGAACGATCTCTGCTCCGTTGAAAGGTAATCCCATCAGAATAACGGCGTCCAGGTGAAGTTGTTTTAGTTTAGGGTGTTCTACAGCGGGAAGAAAGTGCGTTGGTGGAAAAGCGGTCAGTGTTGAGGGGAAGACCAAGCGTTTGTGGTTCATACAGTAAAATACAAACAGAGCAAGCATCCAGAGAAGAAACGAACTGAGTATTGTGCAGCGGACACAGGAACGATAAAACAAGAAACGTCTTTTGTAATGTAAGAATAAACAAAAGAGCATGATCAACGAAGTAAGAGGAACACAGATAAAGAAAGGAGGGCGCCTGCGGGTTGTACCTGGGTTTAGAGCTGGCTCTGTTTTTAGGGTGTGGTGAGCTGGCTCTGTTTTTAGGGTGTGGCTGTACGCTTTCATATTCAGCCCCAAATGGATGATAGGCTTTGATTTATTAATGCACAACGTACTGTACCCAGTGGAGCCAAGCAAGAGTCTGCGCAGACGCGGGTTATTGTGCCTTGTAGATACCATGATGTCATAATCATTTGAGTTCAGTTGCAGGTTAATCTTGATCCCGTTTTCGGATATTTCGTTGACTTCCACCTGGTGAAGAATGTCGTCGGGGCTGTGAAAAACATAAACGGTACTTGATAATGGTTTTAAAAAGCGCGATGTCACATTGATGAAGTTAGTGGCGTACTTTGCTCCTTTTATCTTGAAGTTAGTCTGAGTTGTTACGTTTACTGTCCGACTGTTATAGTGGGCCCAACACAATGAGAAACGACCAACACGAGCACACGGTAGCCCGCTACGACTGTTCACCCTCTTCTCGAATGCTAGATGAACATTATGGAAGAACGCGCTGGCGTGTGACGTCACTTGCGGTGTCCGAAGACGGATGACGTCGATAACGACAAGGACGGTGGGCGAAAGCATGAACAAGGATCGATAAACACTGTCTAAGCCAAGACATTGATCGTACCATGTTGTCAGATCACCACTCATGAAAACAACATCACCACCATGTTGTGAATAACCGAGCAGCTCACCATGAGCTTGCCATGTACGGTTATCTAAATGATTAAACCAATGAGGACCTTCACCCAGCTGGCCTTGATAAGCACGGGGACACTTAGCTGAGCCGAACATCAAGGAGTTCTGAAGAAACGTGAACTTGGGTGCGTAGAAGGTCTCGGTTACCACAGGTTGTTCCTTCGATATGAAAACAAATGACCCGTGATCTGGTTGTTCGTGACCAGGTGTAAATCTTGACTGCAATGCTTTACTTAACTTTGGTCGAAGCGTGTTTATCGCTCGACCGTGTAAACGACCACATTTGAACGAGAGGAAGATGTCTCCGGTCGGCGTTCCGCCGCCATACGTAACCACTCCCCAGTCACTAAACACGTGGAACTTCGAGTGATTTGAAGCGGTTTCTTCGATGGTGTCATTAAAGAAAAGAAACTCGGTGTATATGGTAGAGTGTTTGATCGATAGAAGATTTTTCTTTTTTGTGGCCGATCGAAATTTCTTAATCTGGTTCGCAAGCCAAATCGCCTTCCCATCACGGTACACATAGCTTTCAAGGAATGTCAGCTGACTCTCCGGACCGTAGGCCCAGTCCTGATTCGAGTCCGCGAACCCGACGGTCATCTGAAAACCAGGAAGTATCGAGTGAATAAGGAAGTCCAAGTGCGCGCGCACCCAAGTATTTGTAGTGTAGCTGACGTGGAAATGGCGTTCGGACAAAAACATAAACTGCGTTATAGACCTCGTTGAATACGATCCATACGAGACCCCCTCCTGGAGCGAACCATCGACGACCAAATTAAGAAATTGCATTGTGCTGTCCAAGTTAACAATCGCTCTTTTCTGCCATATCATGGCTTCGTCGGGGTAGTACGGTCGAAGGACAATAGCCGCAGTTAGCAAGGCCACGTAATTCGTCAGAACGTGATTATGAATGAAAGATCTCCCCCACCAACGTCTATACGACATTTCGTAAAGCTCTGCGCTGGTTTCTCGAAGCTTGACACGATAGCGCAGTTGCTCGGAGCTCGTGAATGTATCGTGGAGGAAGTCGAATGCGGTTAGGAAACCAAGTAAAGTATGCGCCACTGGTATGTCGTCTTTTTCCTTGCTTTGAACACGCCAGCTAGGATAGCGCACAAATTTGTCCATGAATAACTTGGCAAGGCCAAACGCGTGGTGGTCGTGGGGGGTTAAAACACAGTAGGTCGCCAACGAGGCTAAACTATTCCCGTAGAGCACGTTCCATCTGGAAGAAAACTCTTCATAGCTGTCTGGCGGAATTGCTGCCGGTTTGGTTCTTATGAGGCGCACAATCTGAGTCAACTTGGTATAGAGGTGCGCATGACTCGTGTTCGCCTGATCTCGCAGTCTCTGCACATCGTTCGCCGAGAAGTAAAGATTGGGGTATCCTTGTTTTAATTGATATGTCGTTGACACAGCTGGAGGAAATTCTTCAGGTTTCTCTCTTGTCTGATTGTTTATGTCTGCATCGTTAGATTGGCAGAATAAGATGAAGATTATCACCACGAGGCCGCACATTGACACGAGGTGATCGTCTTGTTGTTTCAAAAATTGTAGTAGTCCCGTGAACAAGGATTAGTCTCAGTGAAAGGAACGTTTGTCCTTCAGTCATTGATTAACAATTATTATGACTATTAGAGTATTAGGTTACGTGAAGCAAGGGAGCTTTGTTCGGCGCTCCTGCGACTAAACTTTCGTAGTTGAAAACAGACAAAAAGAGTTATTTTAAGAAAATTTAAACGAATGTAATGAGACAAGGTGTACTCAATAAGGTTTAAGACGCTAATTTCTTGCATTTGTTTCGATTACTGAGCTGTAGAACAGTTAAATTTCAAAGGTCTCAAAGAAACTTCACGACTGTAATATAAACTGAAAAACAGACTATAAAATCTACGAAGAATTCAATTCCAAGTCTTAAATTGTACCTTTTATAGTAATCTTAATGCCTTAATAATATCTCGTGTCGTGTACTTGCCATCTTTTGACTGTATTTGTTGTTAAAAACTAAACGAACCATAGGCGGCCCATTCAAGCGACTTGTCTGACTGATATTATATATTATTATTAAAATGTATTAAATATGTCATCATAAGCACTATTAAAAAGCATTTAAATATAAAATACCTGGTGTTGTGTTGTTCCCTTTTGTATTTCAGTCTCATATCGAGCAGTATTGCTCGCTTTCGAGCAGTATTGCTCGCTTTGCGGTATGCTTGCGAGACTGAAATACAAAAGGGAACAACACAACACCAGGTATTTTATATTTAAATGCTTTTTAATAGTGCTTATGATGACATATTTAATACATTTTAATAATAATATATAATATCAGTCAGACAAGTCGCTTGAATGGGCCGCCTGTGGATAATCTGACCGTGTGACGTCAAGATTGCTTATGCTAGTCAACTTTGGGATTGGGAACAAGTTCTAAGGCCGCAATGCGCCATATGTTCCACTAACGTAAGATGGCGGCGACTGGCACGAAATGTCTGACTCACTGATCTCAAATAATAGACTCATTATACTGGATAGAGCATCTGTGGTTTCGCGCGTGGCAAAAATTGAAGTCGGAAGTGAAGCTAAAAATCTCGCGGCGGCCATATCCGGTGGGACGCACAATATTGCTGAATCATAGTTTTCGCCTCTGGTTTTCGCTTTAAATGATCGGATTTTTAACGAAAACCAGCTAAATTTTTGTGACATGTATCTGTCGCTATGGGAGAACTTAAAAGTGGCTGTATAAAAACCAAGTGGGTCCCACCTGAAATGGCCACCGCTAATTTATTCCGACTTCACAGCGAGCACCGGATGCTCTATCCAGTATAATGAGTCTATTATTTGAGACCAGTGGTTTGCTGGCCTTTGGGAATGGCCTATCCAGTTTATTTAAACCATACCTCGACTGGATCTCAGGATCTGTCGGTCGGTTGCCAGAGGGATCTTCTTTATACTTACCCGTTTGGAAGGTTGGGTGACAGGTCCCCCGACTGGTTCCTGCTTGTTGTGCCTTGGTACTAGAAGGATCAAGGTTGACTGGTCCTGTTGATCAGTTTCCCGCGCTCCCAACTTTCCACGCCCCCGGAGAAACCCGCAAAATAACGCCTGATCGCAGGTTATGTTCATCCTGACCCGCTCACCAGTCGGAGCTTACCTGTAGTGTAATAAAAGTAGCGTACTGCGTAGGCAGTGTAGAAACAACAATCGAAATATAGTAAGGTTAGATATACTGCCGAAACAGAGAACGTAGCAGTCTAACGTTTCGAGTGAAGGCCCTTCGTCAGAGAGAAACGTAAAGAGTGTAAACAAACAATGAGCTAAAATACGAAAGATAATCATGTGACCAAAAATAGGTCAATCACAATTTTTCGCATCTCATTATCAATTTGTTATTGTCATTTTTATCTGATTGGCCTATTTTTGGTCACGTGATTACCTTTCGTATATAAGCTCATTGTTTGTTTACACTAGCTCTTTACGTTTCTCTCTGACGAAGGGCCTTCGCTCGAAACGTTAGACTCCTACGTTCTCTGTTTCGGCAGTATCTCTAACCTTACTATATTTCTTTATACTTACCCGTTTGGAAGGTTGGGTAACAGGTCCCCGACTGGTTCCTGCTTGTTGTGCCTTGATGCTTGGAGAAGGATCAAGGTTGACTGGTCCTGTTGATCCTGATCCGCTCACCAGTCGGAGTTTACCTGTACCCTTCAAACATCAGTTTAGATAACTGATGGAATTACGTAATTTTGTTTAAGAGATGGGACGGTGGGTGCGAATTTCAATAGCGTTTCGTTGTGCTCCTTACGCTGTCTGCGCCGCTATTGCGTACTATACAGTAAGATTGCGCGCTATTAATCGGGTTTCGCTTACGTTGCATACCTTGTCTGTCATCAACCATGTGTTGCGTGCAGCGCAGCGTGTCTCCTCTGGTTTAACCTTGGTTATTTCATAACCCCAGATCAGTGCACCCAACGCCATGCATCTCACGTCGTCGTGCAAATGGTCTACTGTTCGAACGTACCGCAAATGTTCGATTTAGCGCCTCTCTCGATTAAGCGCCGCATCCAGAAGCAGGATAATTTAATAAGCGCCGCTCTCGATTAAGCGCCGCACCTTCGAAAAAGATGAATCAGCAATAAAACACAAACCGATACGCTAGCTAACATATCAACATACCTTTAATACATCACTGGAGTTTGTCGCCGGTCAAGGTCGCGAGGTACTTCGATCGCAGCTGTCCATCCTAAAAGAGCCGGACACAAATCCCTTTGAAGTCTCTGTGAAGAAGGCCTGACCAGGACGTTGACGCTCTTTTTTGAATTTATTGTGCTATTGGGTATTATGAAAATTATTGGGTTAAATTTATTGGGTTTTCTATGGATAATTAAAGTTGTATTATGAGCATTTTGTTAACTTTTTTTAATAAGCGCCGCTCTCGATTAAGCACCGCACCAAAAGATTGCAAATTCTAATAAGCGCCGCGACGCTAAATCGAACATTTACGGTATACGAACTCACAGGCAGAATTTAACAAATAGATTGTATTTTTCCGTGCCTGTGTACTGTAATAGGTCACAGATGACGTCACAGCGTGTCAGGGCCGTAGGCATGATTTTTTAATCAGGGGGGGGCAGTAAGACTGCCAAATTTCTAGGGGGGTCCTGGGGTATGCTCCCCAGGAAACATTTTGAAAATTGAGTCTCTGAAATGACATTTCCCGCGATCTTACATCATATTTGAGCAAAATTTTGAACATTTTAAAATATATTTTTTAAGACACATTCTCTCACTTTTACAAAAGATTTTGTCTAAAACTACAGTACTGAAGACAACTACAGTTATTTGCAACTCACATGTCACTTTTCACCAAATTGTTCAGAAGTTGAAGTTCGTTTGGAAGTCAAAGTTCGTTTTGAACTAGGCAATTTGATTGCCGGCTACTATGGGAACCAAGAGGGCAAGATGAATGCGTAGTTTAAAACGAGCTTTGAACTTCCCAACGAACTTGCCAACTGCTTAACGAACTTCCGACCATTTTGGTGAAAGTGAGTAGCAAATGACTGTAAAATAATAGTTACTCTAACGGGATAAAGCGCGAACACAACGCGAAAATTTACCGTCAGAGTTATGATATTAATTAAACGACTAGTTACTTCTTTATTCTGTGACTCTGGGAACAAATGTGATGTGTAACATTATTTTATACAATAGAAACGTCAAGTCATTTAAAGTTCTTATATCACTTGTGGGGTTTTAACGTATTTAAATAGAGCAGGAAAAATCAGTTAATAAGTTCTTTTGCCGTTTTTGATTTAGTCAAATAGTTCCTGACATATTGGCTTCTGAACATGCCAATTCTCAAAAATTTCCGTCGTTCATTTTAACAACTTGGGGGCCTGGGACTCAGGAACGAGTTAATCCAAAACAACTACGTTTCGGCTTATTGATTCACAAAAACACATATATTTGACTGAAAAATCGAAATGTAGAGCTCACACCCGTCTTCCGTAAATCCAAAACGGTAAAATAACTTATTAACTAACTTTTTTTGCTCTATTCAAATACGTTAAAACCCCACAAGTGATATAAGCACTTTAGTAGATCACGGTCTACCAGACTGTAGAGTTGATTTTTTTTCGCAGGGAACAGTAAATTTTTAACAATAATCGAAATATAGTAAGGGTAGATATACTGCCGAAACAGAGAACGTAGGAGTCACGTTATCTGTTTCGGCAGCCAGCTATCTCTCAATTATTCAGCCCCATTTGTCCCATTTGTAACATTAGCCAGCTATCTCTCAATTATTCAGCCCCATTTGTAACATTAGCCAGCTATCTCTCAATTATTCAGCCCCATTTGTAACATTAGCCAGCTATTTCTCAATTATTCAGCCCCGTTTGTAATATTAGCTAGCTCATTGTTTATTATTCAGCCTTGTTTGTAACATTAGCCAGCTCATTGTTTATTATCCAGCCCCATTTGTAACATTAGCCAGCTATTTTCTGATTATTCAGCCCCGCAGCACGCTACTTTTAGTAATAACTACTACATTAAGTACATTTTGTTAGATTCACAAAAATTCCACAAAGTTTTTTACTTCTTGTCAGAAATGCGCGGGTAACGGGTTGATATAAAAAAATTCTGCGCAGATTCTTAGACAAATCTTGAAAATGCGGCAGCATTTTTCGTCCGGATTTCTGTCTGGGGAACGCGTTCCCCGCGCAGACCAAACTTTACAGTCTGGACGGTCTACGACCAATGAAAATATACGTAGAAGTCGCATTATTGTATAAATGAAGCTGCCAAAGAGTCTGCTGCGTTGCGCGGAAAACTCGCCAGGGCAATACCGCAACTCTTTTTCGTCTCGCGTAATTAAGACCCCGTTTAATGAGGTTATTTATAACCAAGGTTAACAAAGGAACGCGCAGGGTATGGGGCGATAGCAAGCCTATTAAAGAGACGAGAACTCTCAGATGTCATACAGTACACTCTGGAGAGCCAGCTTGATAGAGCCGTTATTCTGCGTAGTCGATAGCTAAAGAAGACAGCGAGAGAGGAAAAATTGTGCCCTCCATCCCACCCATTAATCTACGACTACAGTAATTAACTTCCACCGAAATAATCGGTGTGATAGGTGCAGACCCGGGGCATGGTGGACAGGTCAAGGCTGGGGACCATTACATCACAGAATAGTAAGACAACCAGAAGTCCGACTCGAGTGACAGCTTGTCCGCATTTCTTCAATGCGCATGCGTGATATTTCACGCCATCCTACGCGATCCTACGCAATACCCCACGCCATCCTACGCAATCCTGGCAAGTTCCCCCGGCAGTTTTAACCTTCTTTTGAAGGTCCAAACTGCCGGGGGAACTTGCCAGGATGGCGTAGGATGGCGTAGGATGGCGTAGGATGGCGTAGGATGGCGTAGGATGGCGTAGGATGGCGTAGGATGGCGTAGGATGGCGTAGGATGGCGTAGGATGGCGAGGAATATAGATGCGCGAGGCGACATGCTCGAGGACAAAAACTTCAAAGGTTCCGACGCGAGTCGGACTTCTGGTTGTCTTACTATTCTGTGATTACATGGCCCTAGACCTGTATCCAACTAACCGAACAACGGCTGGAAACTCTTAAACATGCATGTCTGCACCTAACCATCCATATGGGTAAGTATAGTGACAGTAGGTGTTAACAGGTACCGGACGAATTTTTGACTGGTCAAAAATTTGTAAGGTTCCGCGAACCTCGTACCCAGAGTTTTGCACAGGTTCGGCCTGTTTACACGTAGCCTGCGAAGCAGACGGTTGTTTTGGGGGTGGGTTTATTTTTGGGGGGAGGGTTTATATTTGGGGTCGTGGAATACCGGAGGCGGAAAACCCGCATAGGCGGAATTACCCGCCAGGCGGAAAACACGCGAGGCGTGTTGTATCGAATATACAATCACGAGCCGAATCGCGTGTTTTCCGCCTGGCGGGTAATTCCGCCTATGCGGGTTTTCCGCCTCCGGTATTCCACGACCCCAAATATAAACCCTCCCCCCCAAAGATAAACCCACCCCCAAAACAACCGTCTGCTTCGCAGGCTAGTTTACACGGCGAAATAGGACGAATTCGAGACAGGTTTCGGAGAACGTAGTGATGACACGGAGAACGCCTTTAAAGCTGGCGTCCAAGGGTTATATATAATTGCCCTATTTACGGTCAGACAGTAGGCGTTCATGCAGCGTGGCCAATCAAATACCTTGGATCAAATTTAATAGAAATAATGAGTCCCATATTTAATGTCATTGATTAGAACCGACACGTCAAACGATTGTCCATTAAGCTAAAATCTTCCGTTATTAGTGTGTCGTCGAACATCAGCTGCGGTAAGCAATTTGTTGAAATAACAACTCGCTGTCACTTTAGAAGCAAGATTAGAAGTATTTATTCTTCTTGTACATATTGGACTAATTCAGAGTTTAGTTGGACCTGGTGATGTGCTAATGTCGTGAAAATGCTTAAATTAACACTAGGAAATACGCATGATCATTGCAAAGTCCTATTTATTTTCTGTCAACTTTTTCATCTCGTCGTTGTCTGTTCGTATGCGCAGCTGACAGCTAACCGGTATGTATTTTAGTAAAAACGTGGAATCAAAGTTTTCTTTATGTTTATATATATATACCTATTATATACCAAGACAGATTTATTTCATTTGTACAGTCTAACCGATAATTTTATGAGAGACAAACGAATAATTTTTGAAGATTGGAGTTAACATATATCTATATTTGGGAAAACTGTGAATTTTATTAAATTGACTTTTTTAACATCTGATTTTCCAAATATCATTCATGTTTGATAATAACTTCTTATTAACCGAACGCGAGGTCTTTACAGAGAAATATCGGACCGAGGTCTTTTTGGTACAGACCGAGCCCGTAGGGCGAGGTTTGTACACAAAGACCGAGGTCTGATATTTCTCTGTAAAGACCGAGCAAGCGAGGTTAATAAAAAGTTTATTATATGGCATTTTGAAACAACAAACCTTACATTTATACCTTGTCATGATACGTACTTTAGTCAGTTTAGCGTGACCTCGAGCGTGTGACATAAACTCATCGTTTTCAATGTTGTTGCTTTTGTTGTCGTCGCTTTCGGACTCCTAAACTCGCTTCCAGATTGCTCTCGTCCCAATCATACATAATTTAGTCCTCAGGTTGTTGAATTCACAAAATTCTTGCGGTTTTCTTTCGTTGTTTAGTTGCAAACAACATGGCTGATAAGAAATTTGTTTGTTTTTTCCCCGTAATGGACCGCTGGTCCATTACGGGAAAGTAATGGACCGCTAAAAATGTTTCTAAGCCAATCACAGCGCGCTATTTCACCGGAAGTGACGCTTGCCATATAATAATGAAGGCTTATTAACCGAGTGCGAGGTCTGTACGGGAAAGTATTTGCCTGAGGTTTTCGTACAGACCGAGCGACGAAGGAGCGAGGTTTGTGCGATAGAACCGAGGGCAAATACTTTCCAGTGCAGACCGAGCAAACGAGGTTAATAAGGAATTTATTATATGGCTATTGGTTCATTTTATTTTTAAGCTTCGAGGGTTGTTTCCGTCTTCGGAGTATGCTGTTCACCTTACCTGTTGACTTTTTCGTGTCGCTTCTTGGCTTTCTTATTTACACCTGTTCGGCTTTTATTTGTCGCGTTTTTAGATAAACAGCTTTAAAGGAAACCAGCAGTGATGTTCCAACACATTTTATTGTTTAGAATATTTGAATAAAGATACCTGTTTCTCTTTTATTTGTATTCAAATCAACTCAGAAATGTTCCCGCCAAAACTTACAGGGCCGAGAAAAAAGCGTATTGACCGGTCGGTCAATATCGTAAAATCCCGACCTCTCAGGAACCAATCAGCGTGCGTCGTTTTGCGTACGGACCGGAAATCAAACCCAGCCATATAATAATATACACTTGTTGACTGGCGCCGAGGGAAACATCGAGTTTTACGGACCCGAAGGCTTCAATGTCACCCGAGGGCTTTAGCCCGAGGGTGACATTGAAGCCTGAGGGACCGTAAAACTCGATGTTTCTCGAGGCAAAAGTCAACAAGCGTTTTGTTATATACCAAAGACTTTTAAAACACAAAATACCAAGTTGACTCGAAACTTACAAAAGGCAAAAAGACTTACCAAAATACTGTGACTTTGTCTTCGTAATTTCAATTCAACTAAACAAATACACCAGACTCAACAAGTACAAAGAACAGGTGTAAATTTATCCAGGTTTTCTTCAGACCGTCTTTGAAGAGATGTATAGATATTTTTTCCTTTGGAAAATGGACTATTTCGTACCAAACAAGCTCGAAACAGCTCTTGTTTTCAAAATGTTCCGAAAAGTCCAAAGTTCTTGATCTGATGCAATAATCATTGTGTATTCACGTGAACAACGCATTATTAAAGCTGACGTCAGAGGGAAACATTGCACTGTTTCCCTCTTCGTTGTGACGTCAGAGGGAAACAGTGCAATGTTTCCCTCGGCAGAAAGAAACATTGAGTTTGTTGAACAACACGTGACCATGATTTGACCAATAGGGTTTCATCTTTGGCAAACGAAAGTCTTTGGTATATAACAATAAAATTTATTAGTCAGAACAAACTCATAGTTGTACTGCAAAGTGAAAAGGTGGTAAACTGCTTGAAAATGAAATACTGTCGTTTCAGCGGAGGAGCGCCCCTCACTGATCATATTTTACTCTAATAAAAGGCTTGACTCGAAACGTCAGTATTTCGTTAAAGTGCTTATATCACTTGTGCGGTTTTAACGTATTTGAATAGAGCAAAAAAAGTTAGTTAATAAGTTATTTTACCGTTTTCGATTTACTTTAATAGTTTCTGAGATATAATCCTTTAAACATATATGCCAATTTCGGCTTTTCGCCAAAAGTTTCCGTCGTTCATTTTTAAGCCTAGGGGCCGGGACTCAGGAACCTAAACCGACTGTCTTCTTAGTTGGAACTCTCGTACGTACTGGAAAACGGGTGTGAACTCGACATTTCGATTTTTCAGTCAAATATATGTGTTTTTGGGAATCAATAAGCCGTTGAACGTAGTTGTTTTGGATTGACTCGTTCCTGTGTCCCAGGCCCTCAAGGTGTTAAAATGAACGACGGAAATTTTTGAGAATTGGCATGTTCACAAGCCAATATGTCAGGAACTATTTGACTAAATCAAAAACGGCAAAAAAAGTTATTGTAATAAAAGTAGTGTGCTGCGTAGGCAGTGTTGAAACAACAATCGAAATATGGTATAGTAGGTTAATACTGCCGAAACAGAGAACGTAAGTGGTCTAACGTTTCGAGCGAAGGCCCTTCGTCAGAGAGAAACGTTGCTCGAAACGTTAGACCACTTACGTTCTCTGTTTCGGCAGTATTAATCTACTATACCAAAAAAACTTATTAACTGATTTTTTCTGCTCTATTTAAATACATTAAAACCCCACACAAGCACTTTAACAAACCTAATCTCAGTAGTTTACCACGCACTTTTAACCATTTTAAACTGTTTTGCCTTTGTGCTTTTAATTTTTATGGCAGGGCTGAGATCGAGAAGTATGTGAAAGAACAGTCAGGAAAACTTGATGAGCTGCTGGTGGGATATGATAAACGATTTATACCAGCTGTACCTGGTGAGTTCTGTATACCAAAACAGTCAAACTTGAAACGCCTTCAGAATTTAAAAACTTGAAAACTCCAAGAATTTTTTCTGCGTATAAAATAGCTAGAAAAACATTTACATTTAATTTTTCTGCTTTATTGATTTATGCCACCGAGTTTCTAATTTCTATGTTTGAATTTCAAAAAATAGATTATCTCATGTTTTCGATTTGTTTGTCAATTTTGACTTTTTTGTTTGTTCTAGTTTTCAAGTGTCAACTAAATTTTAATGTCTCATATCGCTCTTGTGTATACATATATAATATATTATTTTGTTTTTGTTGCGGTGTAGCTTAGTTATATGCAGAATATGTATAGCAAAATGTCCGTTCTGAGTATTATCATTTAATAAAATTACTATGGTGTTTTATTCTTAGTTTAACACGGTGTACGCAGAACACATGCATGCATGCAGCTGCTGACAAAGGGCTCTGCTCGAAACGTCAGTATTTCGTTACCAAAACTATTCTCAGCAGTTTACCACCTTTTCATGCACTTTGCAGTGCTCTAACTAAAACCATAGTCAATCGAGATATGGTCTGGAAACTCGGCAAACTACAAAGCCCCTATAATGAGCTGTGATTTTATGTTGAACCGTACCTTACACCGTGCACATCCTTTGTTTTAGGTTTATTAATATTTAAATACACGGTTGAGTGATTGAACTGAAACGTTGCTATTGGACAATTCGTTCATTATACTAAAATACAATGTGTTCAGTGACCGTGCACCGTGCACAAAAATGCATAAAGGCAAACAAAAAGATAGACCAAAGACTTTAGCTGAGTTTCCAGACCATATCTCGATTGACTATATGCTAAAACACCGCCTGTACGCACACTCTACTTTTTTACCGTTCTGAAAATTACCCGTAAACTTGAGTTTCCACTGAAGAACTATAGCAAAATGGACGTAAATTGCTGCAGTACCGAACTATTTATTCTTACAATAGTTTTTTTTAAAAACAAAGAGCACGAATTAATCAGCATTTATATGCGAGCTCTTTTCATTACTATTCAAATTTTAGCATTAAAAAGTATAGTTACGGTTAATTGACTACTGTGTTCAATACTTGAAGCTTGTTTTATAATTTTCAAAGTGTTAAAACGGTTGCAGTGTCTGTGTTAAAGCAATCTCAGACAACAGTTCTCATCACACCAATAGTCAACGTCGTCCTGAAGACGTGAAAATGCTCTGAGTGGCGTTGTATACAGAGCGAGGACGGTGTTCAGATTACTCTTGGGACTAGAAGTTGTTCATTATCTTTGTTTTGCAAGAAGAATGTTTTTGTTTGAAGGACGTCGTCCTCGAAGTTCCCGTCGTAGATCTTAAGGTCCCTATATTACATGTATATACGAAGTGCATGTTTGACATGATATTGACACTTCGAGAGAAGAAAGTTTTCCCGGTACTTTTTAATGTCAGTCTGCATATATGGTAGACCAGACTTTTTTCATTATGAGCGCAGTTCAGATTATATTGGAAGCCAAGGAAATTAAAAAGCATTTATCAAAGAAATGAAAAGGATATCTCAGCCTATATTGTTATCTATGATTTATATGCCGACACTCAATACTACTTTGGATTATTTGGCAGGAAGGAAACTTGTTTTTTTAGAATTATTGAAATTAGAATTATTGACTCTAATAAAGGTTAAAAAACGTCATATAAAATACTCAAAACACGCAAACGTCACATAGATACTCAAAATGCATACACTCAGTAGATTGAATACACAGTTTATTCCTGACACAATTCATACTGCATCAGTTTTGTAGTTACATGTCTGTTGTTTTATATCAAAAGGCGGGGAGCCGCGGCTCCCCCGTTTCGATCAGTTCGAGAACTTTTAATCTTCTTCATGTAAACAACAAGGAGAAACAACATGCGAGATTTCACTTAGGATTTTTAGGATTTAATAATTTAATAACTTTATTGCCTATTGCAACTGGTGGTCAAACCGAGCGAAATGCGCCGATTGAACATGACTACCATGATGTAAGTAAGTGTTGGTTTGCGGAGGGAGGAAAACCGGAGAACCCGGCGAAAAACCCTCGAAGTACAGAAAAGGTCAACTGCAACTCTACTCACATTAGTTTCATGCTCGACAACGGGGTCATTCCCAAGCGGTCACAGTGATGGGTCCAGCTTGATCTGCATGGGGTGCTGAGCGAGCGAAGTGACCCTGGAGCGCCACTGAGGGATCTACGGCAGGGGTCTGGGGACAGCCCCCGGCAGGGTTCGGGGACCGAGCTGGTGGTGGTGGGTTTGGGAGGTAGGGGGGCGAAGCCCACCAGAAAATTTTTTTTATACCTATTAATACCTATGAATCATATGATAGCTAATATATGAATCATATATCTATGAATCATATGATAGCAGATAGCTATGATACCTAATACGTAGGTCCTATGAAGTTTACACGGACATTGAATGAATGCGTCCTTTAATGTACTTGGATTTGACAAGGCAATTGAATGAATGAATGAATGAATGAATGAATGAATGAATGAATGAATGAATGAATGAATGAATGAATGAATGAATGAATGAATGAATGAATGAATGAATGAATGAATGAATGAAACTTAACTTCTTTTGGTGAGAGACAGCGCGCTAACACTCAATCCGCTTCATGGTTAAACAGGGCCTAAACGAATATCTGATGGATTGTAATTAGAGAGAAACTCACAATGAGACCAAAAGTGTTCTCATACATGCAGTTACGGTTGTTGAGGTTTTTTCTAACTTATTATATTTTTTTTGTATACCTTATATACTTTGCCTTGGGTGACTGAAACCATAGTGTAGCCTGGTCTATGTTGAAACCTTTGATAATCCAGAAATTTTATTGTCAAACAGGAATTCTTCCTGACATTCTGAAAAAAAGTACCGTTAATTTGTATATTTTTAATGGTTTTTGTATAATAACACTGTTTTTCTTTTGGGCAGCTTATTTGAATTATTAAATGGCTAGACATAACATGAGCACATGCTGAAAAAAATATGAAAACAATTAAATTGAATTTGGTATTTATTAAATTGAAATGCATGTTTTTTTCAACAATAGTCAAAACATGCAAGGAACGTTAACTTTAAACTCGATGTGCATTTTGCGATTTATCTGCGTTTCAGTTTTTAGTATATCAAACCTACAATTTTATGGTTAATTTTATAAACTACGAGAAGCCCACCGCATTGTTTGGCGTTTTAGTTTGTGAAAACCCTAACGATACAGCATGATTAATTGATGCCGCATTTAGCATTGTATGGGCTCTTTTAGTACGGCTGGTCCGAATTAGAGCAAGATTTAAATAGATTGCAAATGTGACATATAGTTTTTATTAGCTTGGCAAAAATTGAAAATGTGACATATAGTTTTTATTAGCTTGGCAAACATTGAAAATGTGACATATAGTTTTTATTAGCTTGGCAATAATTGAAAATGTGACATAGTTTTTATTAGCTTGGCAAAATTGAAAATATGACACATAGTTTTTATTAGCTTGGCAAACTGATTGCAAATGTGACATATAGTTTTTATTAGCTTGGCAAAGATTGAAAATGTGGCTACTAAGGTTCCGGTTTGAGCGTGGACACGCGTAATTTGACGCGGAAACTGTAACGTTACTAAGGCCAAACGACATTGTTTCTTCGTGGCAAATGTCGCGTTGTGGGGTTTGTCAGCGTAATGGCCGATCCGAAAAGCACGGTGTTCTTAGCTTCACTTGACCAAGATTTAATTGTGTACAAAGATGAGTTATAAACATGCCCACATTTGCTTTGAAAATTTGGCACTCGTTTCAAATTGAAACTATACTGTTTGGCCTTAGTAACGTTACAGTTTCCGCTTAGCAACATGTTAGTTTCCCGCGTGAAATGTGCGTCGTCAAATTACGCGTGTCCACCCTCAAACCGGAACCGTAGTAAGTTTAACGTCAATTAGTGCCGTGTGTAAATCTTCCATGCATAGTTAGGTGATTCGTATTAAATTTTGAAGTTTGTAGTTCAGAATTTGAAAATAGACAGTTTGGGCCGGTAAAAGAAGCCTGATACAGCGCGCTTCAGCTCAAGGTGAAGTAATATGGAACTGGTGAAGTAATATGGAACGCAAGCATGGGCGCCACAGAGCATTTTGCTCATAAAGCGATTGGAGAGAGTACAACGACGAGCAACTAAGTTTATTCTCAACTTACCATATCGCTGCGCTACTAACCTATCCAGAAAGATTAATTGAAATTAACTTGCTTCCAATTTGTTACTGGTATGAATTCTTGGGCCTGGGCCTGCTTTTCAAGGCTGTAAATGGCTTAGTTGACATTGCTCCTGAAGTGTTACCAAAAGCCAAATTACATAGTAGATCAACACGGTCTTCTGCTCTAGCTGATGAAATAGTTTTTCAACAACATTTTTGTCGAATAAAAACCTAATTGACTTCGTTTTTGATTAGAGTTACCAGAATTTGGAACATCTTACCCAGTAACCTTCGCAAAAAATCAATTTCCCTACCCTTCTTTAAAGCTAATTTATGGAAATATTATGCTACTGCTTTATCTAATTGTTACGATCCTGAAAACTCTCGGACATGGAAAACGGTGTGTTTACACTGTAACATAGCTCGTAGTCTGCATGCTCCTATTATTTGTTGTTTTTAATTATTCTTTGATTACTCGGGTCCTCAGTAATTGGCGTTTTGCTGTTGTGGATACCCTGCCACGATTTTCTCTTTATATTTTGTAATTTTTTGTTGTGGCGAATTTAATAAATATAATACGAGCAACAAATTGCTGCAACATAGTTATTGTGTTGCAAGTTGAAAAGCGTTGTTGCACGTATTACCACCCACCTCAAACATTGTCACGCAACAATGATTTCGTTGCAAGTTGAAACAGCATGTTGCAGCAAGTAGAGTCTACTTTTTTCAACAAATTTTTTCAACTTGTAACAAAATCTACCCTGGGTGCCAGAGGAACAAAATCATTGTTGCGTTACAATGTTTAAGGTGGGTGGTAATACGTGCAACAACGCTTTTCAACTTGCAACGCAACAAAGTTGCGTTGAAAGTTGTTTTCAACTGAAGAAAAATATTTGATGCATAACTGGCTTTTTGAAATATCTTTTATTAATCTTTCAGACAAACCTCTAGAAGTCAAACTACAGGTCGTAGTTTCGGATGTGTTATACGTGGACGATAATAAAATGGTAAGAAGGGTGTAAAATGCTTCAAAAACGTAAAAACCCGTTACAACGTTGCCGTAAGGTGGCTCCCTACGGTAATTTTAAGAAAGGACTGGTACCGAGTATGACGTCGGCACATGCGTAAATAGCAATCTTGTCGAGTTGATATTCTGTCACGTCAGCAGCCGTCCGAGCGATGCAAATGCTCAAATATCACACGTCTGCTTCGGTAAATGTTTTTAAACTTTTGCGCATAAAGAAATAAGAAAACCTTAAACAAAGACACAACTCTTTTTAATCCATTAAGATTATCGCGAAAAATCTGTCTTGACAACTTCCCCTAATATTTTGCTGTAGTGTTCTAACGGTAGAAAAAAACTGACCAGATGACAATTTTTTGAAATTTTAACCGAAGAAAACTGGAGATATGCGTCTAAATAGACGAAAACCGTGAAAATTTGACAAATTTCAAACGCCATTATTACCATGGTAACAGCAGATATTAGCACTATTCAACAAATACTTCATAAGTGTGGTTCTCCTTCTGCAGTTCAGTATACAGAATAATTATGTAATAGTTATTTTATAGACAGCAATAACCATAGACTAAAGGCCCGGTCAAACGAGGATGAGAGTTGATGAGAGTCGATGAGAGTTGCAACTCTCGGTCGCGTTTGACCACCAACTCTCATGCACTCTTATCAACTCTCATCAACTTTGAGCTGGTTCAAATTTTAATGAAAGTTGATGAGAGTTTTTGCTCGTTTGACCGGTCATGAGAGTTGGCATATGAGAGTTGATGAGAGTTTAGTACTTTGTTTACCTCGAAATTCGTTCCTAGTCTCCCTGCTACGCGCGGTAAATTCTGCAACTCTAGTCAACTCTCATGGTCAACTCTCATCCTCGTTTGACCGGGGCTTTAAAGGCCCCGATCAAACGAGGATGAGAGTTGATGAGAGTTGGCAAGCGAGAGTTTGTCTGAGAGTTTTCTTAACTCTCATGCGCCGGTCAAACGGGGATGAGAGTTGATGAGAGTTGGCAAGCGAGAGTTTGTCTGAGAGTTTTCTCAACTCTCATGCTCCGGTCAAACGAGGATGAGAGTTGATGAGAGTTGACCTTGAGAGTTGAAGAGAGTTGTAGGATTTACTGCGCGTAGCAGGGAGACAAGGAACGAATTTCGAGGTAAACAGAGTTCGTATTTTTACAATCTCGTACTGGACAAATAAATAGACATATATATTTTGCATTCTTACCTTTTCTTGTCACGAAAAGTCACATTAAACTCTCATCAACTCTCATATGCCAACTCTCATGACCGGTCAAACGAGCAAAAACTCTCATCAACATTCATTAAAATTTGAACCAGCTCAAAGTTGATGAGAGTTGATAAGAGTGCATGAGAGTCGATGAGAGTTGGTGGTCAAACGCGACCGAGAGTTGCAACTCTCATCGACTCTCATCAACTCTCATCCTCGTCTGACCAGGGCTTTTAAAACTCTAGGGAGCCACTTTTTTGTTCTTACCACGTTGTGACGTCATCTGTGCATCTATAGACAACGGCAAAATGGAATCTATTTGTTAAATAACTTTCTCACTCTTATTTTCATTGCAGGAATCTGAAATGATACTTTATCTAAGACAAGTATGGTTTGACTCTCGTTTTATTCGTAATTCCAATTCCAGTAGGAGAATTAAAGTGCGAGAACATTTACTGGACAAAATATGGTTGCCTGATATTCGAATGAGCAATTTAATAGACATCAAACGATTTGATGGATTTGGTGGAGTAAACATGAACATACATGAAAATGGAAGAATCTACTTCAGTCAATTGTAAGAAGAGCTGGATTTTTCTTTATTTACACGAATTCAATCTTGGGGAGATACCCACACTAAGTATATAGTGACCCCCATATTTTTACATTGCATGTAATTTCTCACTGGCGATCAGAATGTTGTGAATTCCAGACCCGCTTGGAAGGGAGGCGTGTGCTGTTAGTGCGCTGCCTCTCACAAAAGGTTAAGCCCAGTTAGACGGGGTTAGTACTTGGATGGATGACCGCTTGGGAATGACCCCGTTGTTGAGCTTTGAACTCATGCGAGTAGAGTTGTAGTTGATCTCTCCTGTGCTTCGAGGGTTTTTCGCAGGTGTCACGGTCTCGGCGATCCGCCAGTCTGAGTTATCCCCTAAGACCAACTGCGCAGTTATCTCCTGCTTTTCTGCATTGATATTGTCGTTGTTCTAACTCAAAAAATACGTATAATCATGGAAACCATACTTTTATCACGTTCTTTTAAACATTTGGTTGCAAGCTAGGTAATCAAAATCATAAGTATAAATATAAAACGTCTGTGATTATTACGAATGGCAATACCGATACTTAAACTAAACTCAATACTTCATCAGAGCATCTAAGATTCTAAGAATATGTTAATTTAGTAAGACATAAGTAGCCTTCGATGCTCTGATGAAGTATCGAGTTTAGCGAGACGAAAGCTTAGCGAACTATTATTTACATGTGTTACATGGTATTGCCATTCGTAATGATCACAGACGTTTTATATTTATACTTATGATTTCGATTACCTTGCGACCAAATGTTTAAAAGAACGTGATAAAAGTATGGTTTCCATGATTATACGTATTTTCTGAGTTAGAATAACGACAATATCAATGCAGAAAAGCAGGGGATAACTGCGCAGTTGGTCTTAGGGGATAAGTCAGACTAGGGGATCGCTGAGACCGTGACACCTGGTTCTCGGTTTTCCTCCCTCCATAATTAAAATCAACACCTACATCTTAGCTGTGATCCGTGGTCTGACATACGTCGTATGGCGGCTGCCTGGAGCGCCTTTGCAATTCAGCCACCCAAGTCTTTAAATTTAGAAAAATAGCTGATTAAATAGCTCAGTAAAAAACGTTTACACTCAAACTAGCCGATAAGTTATTAAGTTTTCGTTTTAATGTTTTTTACTTCTTTATTTTTGTGTTCAAAGGGTTCTTGTCAAAATCAGTTGTCCTATGGATTTACGAAACTTTCCAATGGATAAACAAACTTGTTATTTAAACTTCTCATCGTGTAAGTTCATTGTTATGTCATCGCATTTGGGGGTTATATGTAGTACGTAGTCTGTTTGTCTGATGATGTTGGACCCTGTAATCTTATCGTTTTAGTAGAACTGCAGTGTCTTGAAGTTCATAAAACAAATTTGAAACTTTTCAAACTTTGAATTTAGAATAGTTTTAGGTCAAAATAGTATGATATATCAAATCATCATAATTTAGGTTGGATATTTCTCTAGATGCCTACGCGAAAAACCTACTTTTCTTTTCGCTGCAAGAGGAAAAAGTCAAGATGTTCCCAGTTCGCCTCCCTCAGTTCGAGTTTGTCGAAGCGAAGGAAATCGACCGTACACAAAACAAAAGTATAGTTTTCAATTTCGTTTCTACTAATCTTTTTAAATATAGTTGTTAAACAGAAACATCAAAACGGCGCGGAAAAAGTTAATTGTGCAGCGCATTGCAAGCAACGGACAATCGCTACAGCAGAAGCAACGGGGGGAAAAAGTCGTAAATTGCTGGGCCGGATTTTTAGGAACAAAAATGCTAACCATTTTAACAACAAGAACAGCAGCAACAGCAGCAACAACAACAGCAGCAGAAGAAGAAGAAGAAGAACTCAACAACATCAACAACAATAACAACCAACGACAACCAACAACAGCAGTATCAGCAAAAACAACAGCAACAACAACAGCATCAACAACAACAACAGCAGCAGCAACAACAACAGCAGCAGCAACAACAACAACAGCAGCAGCAGCAGCAACAACAGCAACAACAACAGCAGCAGCAACAACAACAGCAGCAACAACAACAAGCAACGCCAACACCACCAACAGCAACAACAGCAACAACAACAACCAACACCAACAACAACAACAACAACAACAATCAACACCACCAGCAACCAACAACAACACCATCACCACCAACAACAACCAACAACAACAACAGCAGCAACAGCAACGACGACAGCGAGGTACAACCAACGATAAAAACCCCACCAGGAAACAATCTTGAAACCAGTTATTGCGAAGAACTTCTTGTCCGAATACGTCAGAACAAAGAATACGTAACAAAAACTTTAAATTTCTTTTTAATCACTTTATAGCTATTAAATCATGGAAGTTGATTATTTTTGTCCAGGTTTGACTCCAAAGGTCACAATCGCTTTAACGTTTCAACGTCGGTCAGGATATTACCTTCTACAAATCTACCTTCCATCTATATTCCTCGTAATCTTGTCTTGGCTTGCGTTTCTTATGGAAGCATCAGACATTGCAGATCGTTTAGCTCTCGAAGTCACCATGATTCTTTCAATTGTTTTTCTTCTCGGGGGCATTAACACCTCGTTGCCTCACGTGTCCTATCCCAAGGCTTCTGATTGGTTCATTATAGCCTCGTTCTGGTTCATCTTTTTGGCCTTGTTGCAAACCATGTTGGTCTATCGTATGACGTCAAACTCAGGAACGCCGCAAAGCGATCCATTGGTAAGGCTTTTGTTCCGACTGGCTTTTGACCATTATATAGATGTTTGGAAATATGAAATTTATTTCGAGCCTTAACATTTTTTTTCCGACTTTTTAAATAAGACTAAAATATGAATATTTCGCACAAATACAGCCTTCTCGTTGCCACAGAACATATAAAAAGGCTTTATGTAATATATGAACAACGAGTTCGAGTGTTTCATCAGTGGATCCAAACACGAGGAAACATGATGAAAGCACGAGGCCGAAGGCCGAGTGGTTTTATTGTTTTCGAGTGTTTGGATTCCCCTGATGAGACACGATAAACGAGTTGTTGATATGGCATCTCAATCGAGTGATTTCAATTAAAGAATACAATTAAATTAAACCCTCATGAGATTTTATTCATGAATTTGTGTAAAATTTATTCATACAGCAACTTGTTTGTTTTGAATCGATAATTAAGATCTTAAGAGTTAGATGAACACCGGTTTTCATCTAATATCTTGGGCTTTACTGGAGTATCCAACTTCAATCAGGTGATTGAATGAACTATTGTAATTGGCTGATTATTCATGAATTATTAATGAGTTTGAGATTTATTCATGATACTAGTAATCAACACATGTGAGATTATCATAGATAATCACACATGCATGTGAGATAAACCCAAATGCGATATTACTGATGAGTTGATTGCCAAAATATCTCTTGTTTATTATTGTTTTATTAAAAAGTTTGTATTTCTAAAACGGTAATGAGGATGACGCCAGAGCGAGTAATTTCTCCTGACGAAGGGCCTTCGCTCGAAACGTCGAGAAGATTTTTTTCTCTGTTTTTCAGGCCAACGTGACTTAACCCTGGTAATATTAAGAAAGTAGAGTGTTGTGTAGGCAGTGTTCAGGATAGAGCAAAGTGAAAAGATGATAAATTGTTGAAAATAGTTTTGATAACGAAATACTGACGTTTTAAGCGGAGCCCTTCATCCGCTCTGACGTCAAAGCCGGCGCTTGTGTTCGTTAAATATAAATATTACTATTAATGTACGTCATAAAAAGTAGATTGCGGGTAGGCAGTGTTTTGGATAGAGCAAAGTGAAAAGATGGTAAACTGCCGAGAATAGTTTTGATACGCAATACCGCGGAGCCCTTCATCAAAGCGAAACGTACCGAAATTATGCAATATGTTAAAGTACAGTATAATTATAACAAGACGCCCACTAGGCGTTAACTCGGGCTACTTAATAGTGGGCACTGGACCAAAACAATGAAAGAGTGGCCAATCGGCCATATTGGTGTACCAAAACAATGCAATGGTGGCTATATTGATGAACCAAAACAATGAAATGGTGGCCATACTGGTGTACCAGAAACATTGAAATGGTGGCCATACTGGTGTACAAAAACAATTAAATAGTGGCCAATCAGCCATTCTGGTGTACCAAAACAATGAAATACGTAGTGGCCAATCAGCCATTCTGGTGTACCAAAACAATGAAATGGTGGCCATACCGGTGTACCAAAACAATGAAATGGTGGCCATACTGGTGTACCGAAACAATGAAATGGTGGCCATAATGGTGTACCAAAACATTGGAATGGTTGGGCCATATTGGTGTATCCAAACAATAATACACACTTGATGAAAGTAATGTATAAACTGTTTAACAACATCGACTTCTAGTGCAAGACACCAGTACAATAATAAACAATACAAGCAAATCACAAATATTAATAGTTACCTCAATACACTTATAAGCTTACATACAGCATTCACAGACTGTCAGACACAAGTCAGTTCAGCTAAATGACAACTTCGACGAAGATGTGAAACACAGCATGTTTACCTTTCACTTGCAAGTTGGCTTTATCAACTTTCTTTGTTCTTTGATTTACAGCATTGAGCAACATTTTTCAGTACCATTTAATTAATAACACATGTAAATTGTCGGAGAATCACATTGATCGAGAATTTTCGTAAAAGTTTGATCGAGTACTACACACTTTCAGCGTACGGTTATCGAGATCGCGGACCAACCCACGTCTACTATGGTATAAAAGCATTGCGAACGTGTTTATCATTAAAACACAAATTCACTTCGAACAACACAACCAAAGGCGTCAGAAGAAAAAACTCGCTACTCCTGCATGAAAATCCGCCATGATGATTATTGAAACATCAGCATTTGAGCTGTGACGTCATGCCTGCAGTTTTGCAAAGCCTGTTGGGGCCATATCGCGACCCCAAAAAAACAAAAACCAGACCGAAACCTAGACTCGTTCTACCACAGTAGCCCGAGTAATTATATATGTCGAAGTTGTTTTTAACTTAACCCGTTGTTTTCTTGATATTTCAGTCTGGTTTTCAAAAGCATTGGTCAGCCATTTTCTCTAGATTAAAAATGGCAAAAACGCCAAAAACTGGTCAAACGGCGGCAAACGAGCAAAGTGAAGAACAAAACAATCTGTGCGGAATGTCTTCAGAAAATGCTCCAGTCCGTGGCAAGAAATCATGGAGTGAGGCATTCTGGCTTGATAAAATGAGTGTTATTGCCTTTCCTGTTTTCTACCTCATATTTAATATCATTTACTGGTGTCACTACTTGTAATACAACATGATTCATTTCTCAGAAACAAAGTTCACAGAAATAGATTTATGTAACTCAGAAAATATATTCACGTCATTGTATTGTCTACATTTATTACGCATTGCAACACAAATTATGTGTGACAAATATTTAAGAATAGTTTTTGCTAGTCAAGCTGTGGGTACTCAGGTGGTAGACTTTGTGAAAACTAGTTGCACACTCAAAACTAAATATCATGACATAACTCAAAAATATTAAAGTTTTCTCAAACTTTTGTTCCATATTAGTTATGCTTAATAGGGTTACAAATAATTGTTACTCAAAATCACCTCCATGTAATGCTACTGACTTCTGAAACTCAGAATTAATTTCATCCATCAAACCTGGATTACACATGACATGCAAACAGGTTCTAGCCATTGATTTTGCAGCTATCAGTGTTTTTTGATGTGCTTCTCCTGTGCCTGCTGCAACTTGAAACTCAGGGGTGTGTGTAACAACATCAGCTACATAATATCTCGGGTGTATTGCAGGCTTGACTTGAGAGACATTTCCCATGTCGGTTGACCCTCCTGGTTTCATGGCTTGTTGGGTTCGGGGGAGGTAAGGCACTCCTAATTCAGCAGCATTTTTTTGATAAATATCTGCAAGGATGGAGTTTGTCACAAGGTTCTTGTATGCAAGTGGATTCCACTCTATTTCAACTTCACAACCTAGATAGGTAATGAAAAATTTCTCTGAGCATAGGCATAGCAACCCAATTCTGTTTGGGGGGGATCAGAGATTTTATGCCAGAAAAATTGAGGGTTAAGTATTGATTTTTAAGTTGTATTTTTCAGTCTTAGCTAAACATGAATTTTTCTTGAACATTTCACAGTAATACCGGTACATGTCAAAATTGCTTGAAATTCCTTGCAGAAAGCACCCAAATTTTCCATTTTCAAATATTTTGGGAAGGCAATTTTCCCCCTAACCCCCCCCTGCTACACCTATGTCTCTGAGTCTCAAACTGTTTGTGTTGAAGTCCTATTGCCAGTATGATATCTCTTTATTCTTTATGACCAACCAAAAATGGGCTCATTGGCATCCTGCAGTAGTCACCCCCTGCAGCCCTGCCCTATCAGTACCATAGCATGGTGTAAAAAGTGGAGGGTGGGGAGTCACAATCTGGCATAAGAAACATCTAGGGGGGCCAATTAGTGCCCCTGAAATATGTCATTTTCTGCATTTGGGGGAAAGATTACAATTTAAGCCAAATGAATGAATCAACCTTTAAGAACTTGATCTGGTGAAAATGGGGGGGGGGGGGGGGGAGGAGTTACCTCCACCTGCTATACCAAAAGGATCCCTTATGTTGGTATATATCCCATTCTGACCCCTGAACATCCCCTACTGTCACTGACCTGTTGCAAGTGCAGCTGCTTGAAAAACAGAAGTCATTTTCATTTTGACTTCTTTAAGTTCTGCCATTGTTGGAGCACGTCCACCAAACTCCAGTTTTGTTCTAGATGGAATAACATTAAATGCAGTACCACCCTCTGTAATAATGCCATGAACACGCCATGTTGGTTTCATCTGTTGACGCATGGTACTGATGCCATTGTATGCCATCACTGCGGCATCCAGGGCATTTATTCCTTCCCATGGGCCTCCAGAAGCATGTGCCTCATGGCCTTTGTAGATGACTGTAACCTTTGCACATGCAATGTATGTTGGGAAGGCAGCATCATATGGGTTAGGATGGACCATCATAATGAAGTCCACTTCATCAAAGCAACCGTTGTTAATCATCTTAATTTTTCCACCTTGGCCTTCTTCAGCTGGTGTACCAAACACGATAACTTGACCAATATCAGCATCGGCAACTCTTAATGCTGCTTGTACCCCTACACACACAGACATATATAATATATAACAATCAAAATATAGTAAGGTTAGATATACTGTACTGCCGAAACAGAGAACGTAGGAGTCTAACGTTTTGAGTGAAGGCCCTTTGTCACATTTCTCTCTGACGAAGGGCCTTCGCTTGAAACGTTAGACTCCTACGTTCTCTGTTTCAGCAGTATATGTAACCTTACTATATTTCGATTGTATATGTAACCTTATTATATTTCGATAATAGAAGCAGCACGCTACTTCTATTACACTATTTGGTTTATATAATTGATGTATATTTATTATACCCTCACAAATAATCGTCCAATCAAATATCTACATTAGCGTCACGTGCCAGCCCAATATTTTACGATGTAGGACAACTACATATTGGGAAGCAACCTTTGGACAGGTGTACAAGGTATATTTACTTGTCAATTGCACGATTATTTGTTCGATATAATAAAACACCTATTGCATGGATTCATCTTCACCCGATACGGAAAATATTTAAATCTCAAATTTTAATATTAGGCTCGACCTTCGGTCTCGCCCAATATTGAATTTTCGACTTAAATATTTTGCCATATCGGGCCTATATATACATACTGTATAAATTATATATATATATATATATATATATATATATACAGTATAGAGTTTTTGGTTCACGAAATGTTAGAGTGCTCAATACCATATAGATTGAGCAAAATATAAAGCATGAAGTATAGTTACCTTAAAGTCTTCGCTACCAGAGGTTTCACCCTAAATGGGATCATCAGCCTGATGATCCCGTTTAGGGTGAAACCTCTGGTAGCGAAGACTTTAAGGTAACTATACTTCATGCTTTTATTTATATATATATATATATATATATATATATATAGTATATAGTATAAAGAACAAAACACACACAGGAAGATTTAATAAAATTTGTCATGTGAGGCTGGGGGGGGAGGGGAGATGAGTGCTCCACTGACTGCTGTGAGGTTGGTTGGCCTTGTGCATTGCCATAGCTTTTTATTAAAGCCACTAATAAGCTGTTGATCTCGACAAAAGCCATTACACTGTACATACCTAATGCAGCTGCAATCCCGGCCTCAGCTATAAGGTTATGCCCACAAGCATGTCCAATATTTGGCAATGCATCATATTCACAAATAATGCCTGCTGTCAATCCTTTCTTGCAACCATTCCCGGCTTCCTTTTCATAAACTGCCTTGAAAGCAGTATCTAACGTGAACTGCGGCTGAACATCAAAGCCATGGTCCTTTAATGTTTTTGTGAGCAAACTGTGAGCGAATGTTTCTTGAAATCCCAATTCTGGTTTCTTCCATATCTTTAAACTAAGCTCGTTTAGACTCGAAGATAGCTCGTCAATACGTGCATCGGATATTTGACTTAACTCACCCATAACTAGACACTTTATCTATATAAAATATCTAAGGACAGTCGACGGACACCGCTATTATATTTATAGGTAAAATGATTTACGACTTTTACGTTTCCCTTTCGTTTCCCAGAAACATTCGATTTAGCTCGTCCAATCAGCGTGAGACTGGTTAAAACAGACCTTTCGGCAAATGTCCAAAATTGTTCGAAGTTTTGCGAGAGCCAATCAAATCTCTCAACGCGTTATCCACGCATGCGTGGATAACGCGTTGAGAGATTTGATTGGCTATCGCAAAACTTCGAACAACATTAGCCAATCAGATTTGACAAAACAAGATTATGTGATCCATTCACTTCATATATGCCGCTGAGTCGCTATTTCGTTCTAAATGAAAACTCACAAGAAAATTACAGTCAAAATGAAAATATCGTCTGTTGGTATCGATTTGGGATAAACATCCATTGTATAAATTATACTATTAGTATTTATGTACAGTTTTCAACAAAAAAAATTTCTCAGGCTTCGCTAGCGGCTGCAGAAAGACAGTAATACGCAACGAACTACAGAAGAAGAAGTGGGAAGGTATTTCCAGTTTTACTGGAAAGGAGAGAAAAAACGAGCGCGCGACACGCGGCGACAAGCTTATAAAATGTTTCACATTGTGATCACCTCCCCCTCCCTCCCCCCCCCCCCCCCCAGCCATCGTGTAACCGCTGAATATTTTCGTTTACCGGCGCAAGTTCTTGGTCCCAAACAGGAGGGCCTGCCCGCAGGCTAAAAGATCAATGGCGAAGTTCAGTGGTGTTCTTCAACTTACTGATCTTGACGATTTTATAACTCCTTCTCAAGAATGTGTAAAGCCTGTTAAAATCGAGAAAAATCAGGGAGGAGTAGCTAAGATCCAAGTAGAAGATGATGGTACGTATTATCAACTCAACAGCGCTGGTAATCGAAGGAAACTGGAGAAGGCAAAAATTACATTGAACGATTGCCTTGCATGTAGTGGTTGTATTACATCCGCAGAGAGCGTGCTTATCACTCAGCAGAGTCAGGAAGAGTTGTATAAAGTCGTTAAAGAGAACTCTCGTTTAAACGACATTGATCAGAAGTTAGTAGTTGTCAGTGTTTCACCACAATCACGAGCTTCTATCGCCGCAAAATACAACATCAGTATTAATGATTCAGCATCGAGAATAACAAGGTTTTTCAAAAACCTTGGAGTGCATTTCGTCTTTGATACAACTTTCGCGAGAAATTTCAGTCTGATTGAGATTCAGAAAGAGTTTGTTGAAAGGTACAGAAGCAGTAGTCATTCTAAAAAGATCAATCCATTGCTGACTTCTGCTTGCCCAGGATGGATTTGCTATGCTGAGAAGACCCATGGGGAATTCATTTTACCTTACATCAGTACCACAAAATCACCCCAGCAAGTAATGGGTACCTTAGTCAAGGATTACCTCGCTAATGCCCTCGGAAAATCACCCGAGAAAGTATACCATGTGACCATAATGCCTTGCTACGATAAGAAGCTGGAGGCTTCTCGGGAAGATTTTTACAATGACGTTTACAGAACAAGAGATGTTGATTGTGTTATAACAACCCATGAAGTTGAGCAGATGTTTGAAGAACAAGGCGTAGACTTTCTGGAGCTAACCCCACATGAACTAGACACAGAGTTTAGTGTTGGTGAGAGTGATAAGATTATGAGCCATACTGGAGGAGGGTCTGGGGGCTACCTCGAGCATGTCTTCCATCATGCTGCTAAAGTTTTATTTAATGATGCAGTAGAGGACCTCACTTATAAAACATTACGGAACAAAGATTTTCAAGAAGTAGTGCTGGAAAAGGATGGGCAGACAGTGCTAAAGTTTGCGTTAGCTTATGGCTTTCGTAATATACAGAACTTAGTACAGAAAATTAAGCGTGGGAAATGTGTTTATCATTTTGTTGAAGTCATGGCTTGTCCATCGGGCTGTGTGAATGGTGGTGGTCAGATCAGGCCAAGTGGAGAGGAGTCATCGAAAAGTTTGATAGAACGGGTGGGAAATCTTTATAATTCATTGCAATGTTACAGTCCAGAACAAGCTGAGGAAGTCGATAACCTTTATGTAAAATGGTTAGGTGGACACAACTCAGAGAAGTGCCAGCAAATGCTTCACACTAGTTACCATGCAATTGAGAAGACTATTACAGCATTAGGAATTAAATGGTAGCAGTTCTTTGTAAAAATATAAGACAAAATCAAAGCACCATTACATTTGTAATTCTGGTATACACTATCCACATAATTTTACGAATATAATAAACAAAAAAAAAGTATTACATAATTATTATGATTGTTTTAAATTCATCACTCCAGTAGATTTAATTCTTTGATTATCCCATTAAAATCCACTGTTACCTACAAACAGGAGCAGCATTGTATTTTTTGAAAAAAGTTATTTATTGTCATTAAATTCCTTCACAACAGCTTGTAGCAACTCTGGATCTGCTAACACTTCAATTGCTGTCATTGCCATTGACTTTCCTGCTATCAATGTTCTTGGTTGGGCTTCAGATTTGGCAGCAGCAGTGTTGAACTCATGAGTGTGTATAACAGCTGGTGTATTAATAGAGAAGACCGGATGAATTGAGGGTTTTATCAACGACACGTTACCCATATCAGTTGAACCAAGTACAGCACTTTCAGCATCTTTTTCGCTCAAGAATGTCACTCCTAAAGATTCAGCATGCTTTTGGTAAAGCTGAGCTAGTTTCTTATTGCTATTCATACCAGAGTAATTCTGCTTGCTTGTACTATAGGTAGTGAATTCACAACTAACACTGCAACCTGGTAAATAAAAGAGAAAAATATACTTAACTAGTCTGTTCCCAAAGTTTTGTTTTCCTAAAGTTTTGTTTCAAGTCTTTCCTGAGATGAAGTCAAGGTGTAAAACAGACATTTGGTACCAGAAAATGATTTTTTTTTTATGAGATTTTATTCATGAGTGTGTAAAATGTCAATTAAATTCATACACAGCAACTTGTTTATTTTACATAGATGATTGGATCTTAAAGTGTCACTGATGAAAAATTGTCAGTCTTTTTTTTATCTCATCTAAAGTACATTTACAATGAGGATGAATGGACTCGTTTATAAATATCTCATCTCGTTCAAGAGATATTCACATTTTGGAAATATGCAAATTATATGGCTGATGTCATTTTCTCCAAATGAGAAATGAAAATTGTAAAATTAGGAATCTTTCTAGAAATTAACAATAGTAAGTGTCAAATTTTGCATGCTTATAGTATTAAATAAAATATGTTTTACTGTGGAACTTTAGTTGTTTTTGTGGAAACTGCTGGTTCCTGGCCCCCTCCAATGATAAAATTAAATTTGCTTATTTATCAGCAATCAAGTAGCATTTACTCCAGCGAATAAAAGTGAAGATTAGGGCTTATGTAGGCATTGTAATTCAAACAAAAAAAATTCTTTCTATTTGGCAATCACAAAAGTTCCACAGAGAAATTTATTTTATTAGATACTATAATCATACAAAGTTTAATGTGATTTTATTGTGTTTTACTGGAGTATCCAACTTCCATCAGGTGATTGAATGAACTATTGTAATTGGCTGAGTATCTCATGAATTATTAATAATGATTCAAGATGTACACCTAGTTAAAAACATTGCATGTTCAATCACTGCCTGGGGCTCTGATGCATGAGTAAAATTTTCTGGCATTAGCTAGAGTAAAATAATAAAATTAAACTGTTCTTGGCCAGCTCAGGAAAAAATGTATTACGGTAAGTGCTTTGTTAAATATAGTAAGGTTTGATATACTGCCAAAACTGAACGTAGGAGTCTAACATTTTGAGTGAAGGCCCTTCATCAGAGAGAGAATCTTTACATTTCTCTCTGACAAAGGGCCTTCACTTAAAACATCAGACTCCTACGTTTTCTGTTTCAGCAGTATATCAAACCTTACTTTTTTTCGATTGTTGTTTCAACACTGCCTACATGTACAGCACACTACTTTGTTATTGTAATTATTTCAATTTGGTATGCTACATACTGGTTTTATAATGTACCTGTAGCACTTGCAGCACCTTCCCAACAACCTTTTGCTTTTTCAACTAGAACATCAAGATCTTTATTTGTCATTGCTCTGAAACCGTACTCGAGAATGGCCTTATCTGGAATGATATTTGAGTTGACTCCACCCTCTTTAAAGACACCATGTGCTCTCCATGTTGGTTTCATCTGCTGTCGTAGCATGCTAATGGAACTATAACAAGCAACAGCAGCATCCAACGCATTAACACCTTCCCATGGAAATGCTGCAGCATGGGCTGCATGACCATGGTAAGTGATTGTGGCACTTTTATTGGCTAAAACCTTGGGTATGGCTACATCAAATGCAGAGGGATGTACCATCATACAGAAATCAACGTCATTAAAACATCCTGTGTCAATCATGTAGATCTTTCCTCCCCCTCCTTCCTCTGCAGGGGTACCCAAGACAACCAGTTCTCCAATGCTATTGTTTGATGCTTCAATTGCAGCTTTTATTCCTGTAAAAAACAATGTTAAAGAAATCTTTTGACTTTAATTTGGATAGCTTCATCATAGCTGAGGTATTTTAAACAAAAATTTCATAAAAATTTCAAAATGCTCAAATTGGAAGCCCAGGAAAGGAACTGGAATCTAGCCTACAACCACCATTGGAAGTGAGACATTCTATTTCAAACATTGCATCGTGGAGTTGGAGCTGTAAAATATTAGAGTGCAGCATTAGCAGTGTTTTGGATAGAGCAAAGTGAAAATGTGGTAAACTGCTGAAATTTTTAGTAATGGAATACTGAACATAGTCTCTGCTTTATTTAATACACAGTATGTTAATATATAGCAACAAAATTAATGATCAGTATAAATAACCAGAGCTTGAAATTTCTTGAAATTTACAAAATGGGTTATGCTCTTGTATGAAGTGGTCAATTCAAGTATCCTCCCTCCCCCCTGCTAACAATTGGCAGTTTGGCAGTTCATAGAATTGCCTCATTCCTTAAAAAAAAAAGAACCAGTTAAATTGATCAAGGAATAGTCCAGTAATATGAACTGAATTATTCCTTGCTCAATTTAGTGGGATTTTTAAAGAAAAGGAGGACAATTTTATGGACCGCTAACTGTTGGGGTGGGTGGGGGGGGGGGGGGGGGTATACTTTAATTGATCCGCGTCTGTGTTTAGCTGTATGAATTATACATTTGTTCATGATAATATTCATTCAATATATTACCCAAAGCTGCTGCAATGCCAGCTTCTGCAATCAGATTATGCCCACAAGCATGGTTTATGTCCGGCAAAGCATCGTATTCACAAATTACTCCAACACGAGGTCCTTTATTGGGCTTGGAGTTGGCGCCATACACAGCACGAAATGCTGTCTTGAGACCACCACATTCCGCAGTCACAGTAAAACCTTTCTTCTTTAAATACGTTGTCAGCAAACTATGCGCAAAGACTTCGTTGAAATTCTGCTCTGGATTCTTCCATATTTCTTGGCTTATGTGATGAAGCTCGTCGGATAAGCCGTCGATAGCCTGACAAGCAATTTCTTGCAACTTGGAAACGTCCGCCATCTTGTGGAGTATGCTTGTCACGTGGCAATGGAGCCTGACCGGGGGGAGGACGCTTGCTGATAGATTCTAAAATATATAAAGTTTTGGTTTTGAGCCAAATGACTAAAGTTTTAGATCAAACTTGGCAAGAAACAAGAGTAATGTACAGGTTGTTGTTTTGATGGGGTTGTTTTTAGCTAGATTATTTTAACTTATCAAAATCATTTAGAAGTTGTTTTCCTTTCTTCCATCCCCTCCCTCCCCTAACCCCCTCCCATGAATGAGACACCACAACAAGCTAAACTGTAAGTAATTTACCCTTTAATTAATACCCAAAACGAACTGCAGAGTAAAAATGTTCTTATTTTTCATACAATAAATTCTCAATCAATAAATATATTCATTTTTCACAGAAAGCTCTTTGATTCTAGCTGATGCCACATGTGAGAACATTTTAATTATAATCAATGGAAAGTAGAGAATGGCACTGAGAATGGGTTTATAAATACAGTACATAAAACAGCTTTTTTTAATTGTATGGCAATTTCATTACCACAGGAAAAGAATATTAAACTCAGTGCTAATTAATACTCGTAGCACATCTACATGTAACTGTATAATTGAACACAATAAATCTGTCAACTAGGTCTACGGTTGTTCTTTGAAAGCTTTCTTCATATTTTCCAACAATTGTGGGTCACACAAAACATCCAATGCTGTCATTGCCATTGCTTTAGCAGCGATTAATGTTGGCACTTGTGCTTCAACTCCACCTGAGGACTCAGTGAATTCATTTGTATGGTTAGCAGCTTTACTTGCAATGCTGTACATTGGATGAATGGAGGGCACTACGTGTGAAACATTCCCCATGTCTGTTGATCCAGTTGGGATTATTTCTTGAGCAGTTCTTGTTGGGAAGTGGACTCCGAGGGATTCTGCATGCTTTTGATAAAGATCAGCTAAGATTGGATTGGTCTTTATACTCAAATATGGCTGTTCATCTTTTCCAAATCCACACCATTTCAAGTCTACAGAACATCCTAACAATCATAAATTAAATCACTTAAAATTTTAGACTAATCAGGGACATAGCCAGGAATTTAAAAGGGGGGTAGCCCAAATGCCACTTCCTGGGTTTTGGAGGAAGACTTTAAGGTTTAAAAATGTCATATAAATACTGACATGTACTCAAACACGTAAACATCACAGATACTAAAAACACATACACTCAGACCCCATTTACACGGTACCGGAAGAATTTGGAACCGGTCTCAAATTAATACGGTTTTGCTTGTTTACATGATGAAATAGGACGAATTTGAGACTGGTCTCAAATTCATCCAGTACCATGGATTGAATAAACTTTACAGTTTACTTCCTGACATAATTCATATCACATCAGTTTTGTAGTTACAATGTCAGTCGTTTTATATCCAAAGGGGGGGGGGGGGGGTTAACTGCAGCTCCCCCTGGCTATATCCCTGAGACTAATATACAACATGTAACTTCATGTGACTCATGTGGGGGCTGTTACTGTTCTGGCCAGTAATTAGTTAGCAACCATTATTACCTGTGGCTTCAGCTGCACCTTTAAAACAATTATTAACTTTAGCTTTAAAGATCTCCAATTCTTTCACTGTTGGAGCCCTTAGATAAAAATTAAGCTGTGACCTTTCTGGAATGATAGCTGGTGCAATACCCCCATCAGTAAAAACCCCATGAACTCTCCACGTTGGTTTAATTTGTTGACGTAACATACTGATGGAGTTGTAAGAATGTACAGCGGCATCCAGAGCATTAACACCTTCCCAAGGAAATGCAGCAGCATGAGCAGCTCGACCAGTGAACGTCACATACACCTCTTGAATAGCCAGGGAGCTTGGGTAAACAATATCAAATGGTGTTGGATGCACCATCATACTAAAGTCAACATTGTCAAAACAGTTTTTCTCAAGCATAAGGATTTTACCACCACCCCCTTCTTCAGCTGGGGTTCCCATGACAACCAGATGTCCAAGACCTTCAGGTGCATTTTCCAGTGCAGCTTTTATACCTAACAGGAAATTGGAGAGGTGTGATTGTTAGTATGACTATATAATATGCAAATCAATTCAACAATGCACAAATGCATTTGCACGCTGTGTGTAAAAAAACCTATAAATTCCTTTGGCACTATCTCCATAATTTGATCCACAAATTTACACTAAACCAGGATTAAGCTAGTTACTTACAGTCTGCATGGGAGAAAACAACCAGAACAGAACACCAGCTACGCAGGCTAATAATATACATGAAAAAATTTCTCAATTCGGATTGGCTGAGAGGAGTGCAATTTTAGTGTAATTCAGTGCAGAAAAATGAAATACAGTGCAAATTTTTTAAATTTGCACAAAAATCATTTTTTACTAGAGAAAAAACTCTTCCTGTTAATTTTTTTTTCATGTATGTTATTTGAACAAAGCATTTTGATTAGAAAGATTCTCTTTATGATAAATTTTTTCATGTATATTATTAATAAGTAATAAATAGCATGATTTCTCGTGCAATTTGAAAAAAACACGCACTCGTGAGTTTTTCAAAGACCTCAAATAGCACTCGTCGTTCGGACTCGTGCAATTTTGATAGTCTTTGAAAAACTCACTCGTGCATGTTTTTTCCAAATTGCAACAATATTGAGTGACAAGATGTTATTAAATCTTCGCGGGGTTTTCTCCATGCAACATGGGGTCAAACAGATGCCTTAGTAAAATCACAGCAGGGGGGCGACGTTTTGCAATGTTTCTTTTGGAATCTATGAATTATTTTTTAACCAAAGATGGGTCATAAATTAAGAAATCACCATACCAGCGATCTTAAAAATGTGTCTCTAGCAAGACGATTTTCTGGAAAAGCTTGTAGTGAATCGACATATAAGCACAGCAATTATTAAAGGGCAACGCTTACCTATTGCGGCGGCTGCTCCTGCTTCAGCAATAAGATTATGACCACAAGCGTGTCCGATTTGTGGCAATGCATCATATTCACAAAGAACTGCAACACAAGCTTCATTGCCAAGCCGCGTTGGTTTGTTCGAGGCAAGAAAAGCCGTATCTAAGGTATATTTTCTTTGAACTACAAAGCCTTGTTTTTCAAAGAACGAAGTCAAGGTCTCGTGTGCTTCGTGTTCATCAAACGCTAATTCTGGTTTGTTCCAAATATCGTTGCTCAATGTAAGAAGTTCTTTGGCAAGATTGTCGATTGCAGAACAAGCTTTTTCTTTCAATTCTTTTGCCATGCTGTTTTAACACACAGGAGATGTATTTTAGTTTCAAGGACTACACAACAAGCCGATAGCTTGACCACTTTTCCCCGTCAAAACAATCTCAGCAGATCTCCCCCAGATCTCACAGCACGATATTATAAATTAACACGATATTAAATTACGAATGCTAATGAATCAACTCACTGTTGCAAATTAAAATAAGGAATTCATATAAATGTATCAATTTCGCTTTAACATAAAGAAGTAAATAATCAACAAAATTTAAAAATCATTAAATGAAACGCAGAAACAAACATGACTAATTTTCAGCCTCGCACGTGCGGGCTTATTGCTACAGTCCCGCGCTTTGGCGGGCTTTTAAATTAACCTTTATCTATTATAAACCTGTTAACACTATTGAAAGTGCGTAAGAAAACTAAACCACGGTTACTAAACGAACGTTTATAGTCCGTTTCAGCTTTTGAAATCCGATACGTATAATTGAAGTGAACATTCCGAACTACGTTGCAATGTTCCGAAGGCGAACTCGTTACGAGGTAGATACAAATTTAAGTCGGCAATTTGTTCTTCTTCTCCGTGATTTTACCAAAGGAATTCAATTCAAAGCTTATTAAATTCGAACTTCACGACGAACTTCACAACGAACTTCGCCAACGGAATACCGCAAAAACGGGCCCCAAACCAACTGTTGAGAGGGCCTTGGCTCAGTTCACATTATTCTACGGAACGGAACGGAACGGAACGGACCTTGTCGTCGCATTATTTTACGGAACGGAACGGAACGACACTTTCTTTGTCGGAGTTTGTCGGAGTGCATATAACTGCCAGTAATGATATTGTTTTTATTACTCGGGCTACCTGTGGTAGCCGAGTCTAGGTTTCGCGATTCTCCATCATATTATTATTATTTTTATTTTTTTGCGACGCGTTATTAGTCCTCTGGCGGCCACTGGCGATATTAACCAATAAGCTTTGCGAAACTGAGGCATGTGACGAGTCGGTTTTCTTTGATCATGCTTTGATGTACCGCGGGCATGACATGTGGCATTGTGGATTTGTGGCCTTCTTTCTTTCCGACTGAGTGGTTCGAAGTGTTCTTGCCTGCTTGCTTAGAATTGTCTGGGATCAGTTATGTGGCTGGCAAGTATCTTGTTCTTTATAAATACGCTCACAATACTTGCAATACTTGCAACTGCACCCGACGACACTATCGATCGCATTGAACCTACACTAAAATATGAGCAATTTCGACACGGGTTATGCGATCAACTTACTATGAATGCCAAGTTATCTATGAATGCCAACAGTACTTCATTAATAATAAATTGAGAGAAATACAAACTGTTCTTTTGCTCTATCGAAAGCAGAACTCCAATATCTCACAATTTGTAGAATGTTTGAAATATATCCTACTATTGACATGATTCTTGGCGACTTTAATATTAATTACTTCAATGACAATCAAGTTCAACCACTAAAATCTTTAATGGAATCTCTCAATTACACTCAGATTGTAACAAAACCTACATTTATTTCTTCTGGTAGCTTATTAGACCATGTGTATGTTAAATCCACAGTATTTCAAATAATTGACAATTATGTAGTCAATGTGTATTATTCTGATCATGATGCTATCAAAATTGTAGTACAATATTTCAACTAGGCCGGGAATAATTATATCCATCACATTAATTGAAATGATTTTATTAATTACATGTACATGTAGTTATATCCAATTCTTTCTGGCAATTGTTATCAAGCACGTTTATCTTACACCATGTACATTGCCTCCTCAGAGATCCATGGATCCATATTCACAATTAACCATATTTATCAATAAGGGGTGGCCCATTGGAAATTGTGCAGGGTGGGTGTGAGAATTCAAGTGCACCTATACTTAGCACCTCTCTCCTGAAAGGACCTAGACAACCTGAAGCATTGGGACAACAAATTAATGTAAGTAAAAAATTATACTGAATGTTTATGTAACTGTCTTTTAATATTGCAAAGTTCTCATGCATGCATAGCTTAATTGCTTTAACCCACTTGTTTTCTCTCTGTTTCATGTTTTAGATAAAAACTAAAGATCTGGTAGAGTCATGAAAAGCCTCAGCAATGTTCATATGGCATCATTGCCATTGGGATTGTACAACTATGCTGTTGAAGTTGTGAGTTGGACCATTACAGCACCAACCACCAATTTATTACTCTGCACAATGACTTTATAACATTGACACTGAAGTAAGGGCTGCTTGGACCACACAGTTAAAGGCTCTTCAGGATGACAGCTGGAGTACTTGTGGAGTACTATTAAACCATCAACCAATTTATTATAATACTGATATTAAATGTGAACAAATTAACACTGGTGTGTGAAGTAAATGGCCTCTATGACCACACAGTTGGAATTGTCAGTTGGTTCGACTATTAAACGGCATCAACTTATTACTCTGGTATTAAAATGGATTTATAACATTGATATATCTGATATTAATGAAAGAGCAAACAAATTAACACTGGTGCCTGAAGTAAATGGCCTCTACGACCACACAGTTGCTAGATGGTTTGTGAGTTGGACTATTAAACCATCAACCACCAATAGCAATTTATTACTCTGGTATTAAATGCAGTGCAAAGTACCCATTTAACACTGACATCTGAACTACAGCCTCAAGACCACACAGTTGCTGTTGGAGTTGTCAGTTGGACTACTGTATGAACCACCAATTTATTACTCTGCTAGTAAATGACTTTATGACATCAACACATCTGGCATCATTGAACAGCAAACCTTAACGCTGATGTCTGAACTAAAGGCCTCTATGATCACACTGTTGAACTTGTGAGTTGGATAGACTATGAAACCGTCAACCACCAATGATATTAATAAAAGAGAAACCCCAATTAATGCCAATGTGAATACCAAGTCATCCATATTATGAAAGTCCAAGCCAAGATACATGTTTTAATGCAAAACTGTATGTATGAATGTGAAGTTTACTTGATATATAGCATGAGCAGTGCTGTTGATAATGTTGTTGTGGCTTCGAGTCACTTCGGATATCGTAATGTGAAATCTGTGAACACAGAACACTATCTATAAAACTGTTTATAAACACAACTAAAATATTTATAAAGTATAACATGTACACAATGTCATATTCTACCGTACATATACTTCGAGATATATTTGAAGCAATGTCATGATGGCTTTCAGTAAGCTTATATAAATTCTATGTTGTCCCAATCTAGGTTTTCCATGCATGTATAATAGTGTAGTCAATAAAAATTTGTTTTTTGTAAACAAGTGAGTGTTCTAATATGCCCTTCAACGCCATGCCCATTGCCCATGCATCACTGCATGCATGACCAGTGGCCCGAGTTAACGCCTAGCGGGCGTCTTGTTTGTATAAAGTTTCTTTATTTAATAGATACAGTATCTTGCAGTATCATTGAATTAAAACTGCAAATCGCCAAAACGTCTATAAAACAGTGTTTGGAACTATCTGTCGACCAACCTCGTACCCAGGATCTTATCTCCGAGAAGAAAATGCCGACCGGAAAAATGACACTTTAGCTATTTATAGCCATAAGAACTAAAAATAGATTAACAGCGTGGGAAAAGGACTGGAACAGAAAAACTGTTTTTTTAGACAAAAAACACAACAAACGTTTACATTTTTTATAGGCCGTCGGCTGAGGGTCGAAAAGCTTCACTTCACTAGCACATGTTTCTAATCTAAAGGAACTTCACATATTCTGGTAGAGTAAAGCACGCTGAATCCAAATCTAAAAAGTTCCTGCCATTTCCTCCTGTAGTTTTTGAGAATTTCGCGATCAAAATCTTCAAAATTACAGGTTTCGAAATCGCTTAAAAATAAAATAACATACCTCAAAAGGCTCATTCCTAATACCCAGTCTTCACGCGCCATAAGTGTCACAATGGTGTCATGCTAAAAACGTAATTTCCGGTTCCTTTTGGGCAATGTGATTTTGTAATGGAGGTAAATACACGATATTCCCTTCGATTTTCTGTATATCTCACTAATATATATGCCTGCGAAGGCTGCGATCATGCTGATATGGGTGTTGAGATGTTTAATAGCAACATCTAGCCTTCCAAGAGCATGAACTGAATGTGAATTTCTTATTATCAGGTAAGTCAAGAACAAAATATATCGAAACTTTAATTGGTGCTACGAAATACATCTTCTGAATCTTTTGAATCCTTTGAATATCTACAATAAACAAGTAAATATCTGATTAGAATACTCACCTCTCTGCTGTACGTAGATTTAAATTTCTATACATATTCATCATCATCATCATCACAGTCCATTTCTTCATCACCAATTTCACCATCAATTAACTCTGATTCCATTTCATTAAGTTCTTGCTCTTCTGCATTCTCACAGCTATTGCATTGACAAAGTTCTGTACATTTGAGGTTTGCTTTGTTACATGAACACCTTCTTGTTTGGCAACCTGCTTTGCATTTGCAACAAACATTTTGTAAAATACTGTCAGGAGCAGGCTCTAGTGTCCCCCAGGTAATTGCTAATTCATCTGACTCAAGTTTCCAACCATAGCCTACAGGTGATGGTGCTGCTACAATAGGAATGGTAGAATGCTTGCGTATGTAGCTCTCAAAGGTCACTCTCAGAATGTGCTGTTGTAAACTGTCTGAGTTGGGTGGTAGTGATTCCTCAGTAACCTTTCCAAGTTTGAACATTCTGTAACGGGCATTGTTGACATCAGTAGCATCTTGTTGACCATAAAGGCAGCAAACATATTGCTCCAGGAGAGTGGCGATATTGTCTGGCACATGTATGTCTTCTCCAAGTGTCTCAAATGCTTGGCAAAATTCATTTTTGCTTCTGGCCACTCCAAGTGACCGTGCTTTGCCCTTACCAAAGAAAGCACTTGTTGAATCAGATCCTAGATAAAAATTATATTTATTAAAATATATAAAACACTTAACTAGTGTGTTTAAGTAGCACATAATTGTATTGATCTTAACAGCCTGTAACTATAGAAAAGTATTTCAATGTTTTGAGCATAGGCCCTGGCCTTTAAGGAAATAAGGCTTGAAATGTTGAAATGGATATAGCTTTCTCACCTATAAAAAGTGAGTCTGGGTGCAGTTACCCATTTGGTCCTGGAAGTAAAATTTCACTTTTTATTGGTAAGGAAACTCTACTCAGTGTATTAATTTAATTTTACAACCATTAGCACATTTTATATGACAACTGCTATTTTACCAGTAAAAATATGGAATGGGATAATTGCTTTGCACGATCTAGGGCCAAGATCTAGCAGCAACTTGGGCAATGTCAATTCTTCTTCGGTTGTTTCCAGTTCCTGTATCGAGTATGAGCCTGGCAGGTATGGTGGCTTGACATGCTAATGCAATAACAAACACATCAGTGTCTGGGCTCTTGATGACGATATTATCAGTTGATGTTGCAGCATGTTGTGCATGAACAAACATTTTGGTATCCGCCTCTTTGTGGTCACATTCTAACTCAGGAATTTCGTTGAAAGGAACAGCATCACCATTTGACTGATAGTGGTAGCATTTTTCTTATCTTGGCCCTAGATGGTGCAAAGCAATTATCCCATTCCATATTTTTACTGGTAAAATAGCTAAAATGTGCTAATGGTTGTAAAATTAAATTAATACACTGAATAGAGTTTCCTTACCAATAAAAAGTGAAATTTTACTTCCAGGACGAAATGGGTAACTGCACCCAGACTCACTTTTTATAGGTGAGAAAGCTATATCCATTTCAACATTTCAAGCCTTATTTCCTTAAAGGCCAGGGCCTATGCTCAAAACATTGAAATACTTTTCTATAGTTACAGGCTGTTAAGATCAATACAATTATGTGCTACTTAAACACACTAGTTAAGTGTTTTATATATTTTAATAAATATAATTTTTATCTAGGATCTGATTCAACAAGTGCTTTCTTTGGTAAGGGCAAAGCACAGTCACTTGGAGTGGCCAGAATTTTGCCAAGCATTTGAGACACTTGGAGAAGACATACATGTGCCAGACAATATCGCCACTCTCCTGGAGCAATATGTTTGCTGCCTTTATGGTCAACAAGATGCTACTGATATCAACAATGCCCGTTACAGAATGTTCAAACTTGGAAAGGTTACTGAGGAATCACTACCACCCAACTCAGACAGTTTACAACAGCACATTCTGAGAGTGACCTTTGAGAGCTACATATGCAAGCATTCTACCATTCCTATTGTAGCAGCACCATCACCATCGCCTGTAGGCTATGGTTGGAAACTTGAGTAAGATGAATTAGCAATTACCTGGGGGACACTAGAGCCTGCTCCTGACAGTATTTTAGAATATGTTTGTTGCAAATGCAAAAAGGGTTGGCAAACAAGAAGGTGTTCATGTCACAAAGGAAACCTCAAATGTACAGAACTTTGTCAACGCAATAGCTGTGAGAATGCAGAAGAGCAAGAACTTAATGAAATGGAATCAGAGTTAATTGATGGTGAAATTGGTGATGAAGAAATGGATTGTGATGATGATGATGATGATGATGATGATGATGATGATGATGATGAATATGTATAGAAATCTAAATCTACGTACAGCAGAGAGGTGAGTATTCTAATCAGATATTTACTTGTTTATTGTAGATATTCAAAGGATTCAAAACATTCAGAAGATGTATTTCGTAGCACCAGTTAAAGTTTCGATATATTTTGCTCTTGACTTACCTGATAATAAGAAATTCACATTCAGTTCATACTCTTGGAAGGCTAGATGTTGCTATTAAATATCTCAACACACATATCAGCATGATCGCAGCCTTCGCTGACATATATATTAGTGAGATATACAGAAAATCGAAGGGAATATCGTGTATTTACCTCCATTACAAAATCACATTGCCCAAAAGGAACCGGAAATTACGTTTTTAACATGACACCATTGTGACACTATATGGCGCGTGAAGACTGGGTATTAGGAATGAGCCTTTTGAGGTATGTTATTTTATTTTTAAGCGATTTCGAAACCTGTAATTTTGAAGATTTTGATCGCGAAATTCTCAAAAACTACAGGAGGAAATGGCAGGAACTTTTTAGATTTGGATTCAGCGTGCTTTACTCTACCAGAATATGTGAAGTTCCTTTAGATTAGAAACATGTGCCGAAAAAATCTTTTCTAGAGCACTTTTCGACCCTCAGCCGACGGCCTATTATCAGTTAACATTTTTTTATCATGTCAAATAAATTCATTAACCGCTTTTCTTTCTTAGATACCAACAAGCTACTTTCTAACATTCTTTTAACCGTGAATAAATTATATTGTCACCAATGTCACCTCCCCCGTTACAATTTTCCAGCCAATATATATTAGATGGAGTTTTATGGTCATTTTTGGAAACCAAAATAAATCTTTTAGTGACTCTTTTGAAAAGAAAATATTGTGCATAAGATGTCTGTTGTATATTAACATGTCATCAGTAGAGCGGATTTGCCACCCAGCAAAGTTACCCAATTACTAAACCGGGGGCATGTATACTAGTCTATTCATAACCATACTAATACTACGTACAATTACGTTATATTTGTCAAATAAAAAGATAATCAGAGTTATCTCTTGGAAATTCAACTCAACTGAACTTTAAAATAAACAGATTCCTGAGCGTTACAGCATCAAATTACATTGCAAACATTAACAGCGTTCCGTTCCGTTCCGTAAAATAATGCAATGACAAGTTCCGTTCCGTTCCGTTCCGTAGAATAATGTGGACCATCGAACACAACGTACTTATAAACTTGTAAAGTATATGCGCGCGGGCTCATGATTTCGAAGTATTGCAAAAGCAGCGTGCAATAAAAAAATTCCAGCGCGTCATTCAAGGAAACTGACTAAAAGTGCCAAAAATAAACATTTCTTCAACATATAAAGCTTTTGAACGATTTATCACGTATGCTAGTTACGTTTTCCTAACCACTTATGGCAATACGAGCTCAATTTGAGAACAGCAACGAAGTTGGCGTCTTCTCCAAACTTACCAATACATACTGTCTTGTTGGCATTGGCGGCTCAGAGAACTTCTATAGGTTGCTATTTTCCTTTATATTTGAAGCGATTAGAGAATACCCAGCCACTTTTAAATGTGTCTTTTAATACTCTTTATTATTTCTCAAACTACCATTGATTTAACTTTTCTATTACTTTTCTATTTCAGTGTTTTTGAAGGCGAGTTGGCAGATGTGATACCAGTTGTGCATTCATCTATAGCAGGTTGCAGAATAATTGGTCGTTTGACAGTTGGTTAGAATTTTACATTTTTAATTGTTAACTTTCTATAAGTATACTGTATACCGTACAGTAGCTTGTACAGAGAAATTATTGTTTATAATGTACCAGGATCTGAGCTAAAGAAACTGAAATGTATTATACTGTACTTGTACTTGTACTTGTACTTGTACTTGTACTTGTACTTGTACTTGTACTTGTACTTGTACTGGAACAGTCTGGAACAACATGAAACACACACTAATAATTTAGGGCAGGATCCTAGTATTAGATGTGGAGTTGGGGTTCGAATTACAGTTGATTTCACATTACTTTACCACCATGTGTTGCGAAGTTTATTCAGAAGTTTAGAACTATGTTGCCATGGTTGATAATTATCTATTAATCAAATTGCAAGCTTTGGATCAAAGCTCCATTTTGATTGGATAATTGTTAAGAGGGTACCCTATACCCATTCACAAAATGCATTCACGTAAGAATATTTAGTCTTTTCACGAGTCACAAAAAATTGCAAAAACTCTTTCACGTTCACACAGAAATCGAGACAATCACGGATTAATATTTCGCATCATCTAACCGATTAATAATATTTTGCATTCTCGAAGTCTTTCTCTTCAATCTCAGAAGCATCCAGTGAGTTTTGGAGTTTGAAAGATTTCTTTCTGTCCTTGCAGTCCATTGTAAAGGTCTGTAAACACTGCGATCATGCAAAATTGCACCCTGAAGCCTGAAGGTCTCCGTTTGACGAGTACAATCATCTGGAGTTAGTCAGAGTAAAATAGTCAAAATCATCTGTAAGTAGTGTCAGGGACGTAGCCAGGATTTTGAAGGGGGGGGAGCCGAAGTCAAAATAAATTTTTAGAGGGGTCCGGGGGCATGCTCCCCCGGGAAATTTTGAAATCGAGAGTCGCTGAAATGCCATTTCCTGGCTTTTGGAGGAAGATTTTACAGACTGTAAAGGTTAAAAAATGTCATAAAATACTCAAAACATGCAAACGTCACATAGATACTCAAAATGCATACACTCAGTGGATTGAAACACTGTTTACAGTTTATTTTCTGACACAATGGCATATTGCATCAGTTTTGTAGTTACACGTCTGTTGTTTAATATCAAAAGGGGGGGAGCCGCACGTCCCTGACTAGTGTACATGCTATTCCTGTGTTCATGACCAACTGTTCGAAGACAGACAAGGCAAACAACAGAAATTCCATAAATCCTAAAAAAACTGTTCACGCAAAACAGACAGTAAACTAATGTGAAATCAACTGTAACGTATTGTTTCCGACTGTTCTATAATACTGGTTTTAAGTTTTAGTACATGTATGGTACAACATAAACATACCCAAGAAAATTGAATTGTCATATGATTTATAGGTAACCGAAATGGTTTGCTTGTACCCAGTACTACAACTGACCAAGTAAGTTTTATTTAAATTGTATTAGCTTTCTTGTCAAATTCTGATATTGGGTCATTCCAGAAAAGATCCATACCTCCCCCACAGAGGAAATTTGTGCCATCCAGGGAGGGGAGGGGGTAAATCTACTTCTGATAATAGTAAAATGTACTAGGACGTCTGAAAGGGGGAGGGGGGTCAACTTCACATTTCCTCCGTGAGCGAGGTATGGATGTTTTCTGGAATGACCGATTGACACCATGCCTAATGCCTAATATATGGGAAATAGAATACAGCAAGTATTAAATGGGGGAAACTTATTCAAAACTTTGCTTTCCAAAACTGAAAATGACTGTCAAAATTGAAAAGATCTATACAGTAGTTTCACCAATTGTCTTTTATTTTACTGTTGATTTCACGTTACTTTACCACCCTGTGTTGCGAAGTTCGTTCAGGAGTTCATTGCAAAGGTCGACAATTAATATCCAATTAAAATCGAGCTTTGATCTAAAACTTGCAATTTGATTGGATAATTGTCAACCTTACCAATGAACTTCAGAACTTCTGAACAAACTTCACAACACACCGGTGGAAAAGTAATGTGAACCAACTGTATTAAAAAATGATACTGTATAACACATGTACAGTACCACCTTTTACTGTAACTACTGTATTACCGTAATTACTTATTTTTATTTTATTAGGAACTTCAGCATATTCGAAACTCTTTTCCTGATTCAGTGAAGATTCAGAGAGTAGAAGAACGTCTTTCCGCATTAGGAAATGTGGTTGCTTGCAATGATTATGTTGCCCTTGTTCATCCTGATTTGGATAGAGTACGTATTATAAAATTTTGTGTTGGTATAAACATTGTCTCACTCTTAGTGTTAGAGTATGGTTAGGTACTGTAGCAAACTTAGAATGCCCTGTGCCAACCAATGTGATGTTGTAAGTTGACTTAATTTGAACAGGAAACTGAAGAGATCCTAGCTGATGTTTTAAAAGTTGAAGTGTTTCGTCAGACAGTTGCTGGTAATGTTTTAACTGGAAGTTATTGTGCTATAACAAATCAAGGGGGACTGGTAAGTTTGTGTTGTATCAACCCACAGCAGCTATTAAAATTTAAGTGACAGTATTTTCGAGGCCACTGTGTGGGAACAAGGTACTAGACACATATCCCAACTAGGTTCTGTGACATATTTTTTTAGGTTCATCCACACACATCAATCGAAGATCAGGATGAGCTATCGTCTCTTCTACAAGTTCCTCTTGTGGTATGTGTAGTGTATTGTGGGCTTAGTATTTGACACAAGGATAAACGTTGACCATTATGGTGAAGTTATGGGTATTTTTGATGTATTAAAATTGTGGGGTGCTGTTTCTTCAGGCAGGCACTGTGAATAGAGGAAGTGAAGTGATTGGGGCTGGTATGGTCGTCAATGATTGGTGTGCATTCTGTGGTCTGGATACAACCAGCACAGAGTTATCAGTGATAGAAAGTGTTTTCAAGCTGGGTGATGGTCAGCCATCAAGTATTGCTACCACCATGCGAGATTCATTGATTGAAAGGTGAGTTAATTGTAGACCATGTAGACACCAGTTTGGAACTGATTTGAACAGGGGTGTACTGTAGACTTTTTGGAAAACTAATTTATAAAAATGGAGATTCTGTACTAGGGAAAAATGTTTTCTAATTTTTAAAATGTTTTCTAATTGACATTATATTTTGCAGCATGAATTGACATTTAAATTAGATGTACATGGTCTTGTTCAAGTCACAGTCACTACATTTACATGACAGAGAATAAACAAACAATGTGGTACCATTTGGTAAGGTGACTTAAGAACTGATACTCGAGGTCACATTGTACAGCTCTCATCCTTCAACTTGCTGTGGTTTTTATCCTCCTGATGCATGGGATCAAATGTAGTGACTTAAAAATGTATTGTGCCATTTGTGCCAGACTACAATTATTATTGTACAATACTTTTGTGAGTCTTTCACTCTATTCCATGGGTCAGGATGATAAACATTACACTAAAATCACCAGTGTAATAATTATATGTACCATATACCTAAGAATTGTAGTTTTACTCTGTATTTCTCCTGTACTGGTTTAACTCATTCCGTTTATGATCCTCCTGATGCATGGGATCAAGTGTATTCACCACTGTAATAATTATAATTACACTGTATACCTAATAACATGTAGTTTTATTCTGTATATCTCCTGTACTGGCTTAACTCATTATTACATAGACTGGTGGTTATAAAAATACTGTGCTTTCTCTGTCTAGCCAACCCATAGACATGCAATAATTTTCAGAAATAATTTAATATTAAACAGAATTTGAATATGATAAAGTATACACTGTAAACAGATCCCATATACAATTTAAGTTTCCAAATTTGTAGTATTTTGCAAAATAATAAAATTTAAGTGTTCATTCATTTTCTAACTTAAATATTTTAATTTGTTCTATTTCTACAAATGAATACCGCTAGTGTGATAATTATTTAATTATGTTTTCCACACACCCATTTTAGTTCAGGGTCTATTTTGAGATCTGTAAGTTGGCTAATTGACGTCCAAGAACATTGACATGCATATGCTTTGCTACCTGTTGAAGGAAAAATGAAACATAAGAAAAATTAACCATGGGGATCATTTAAGTGTAGCTTATATTTACAACACTATTATTTTATCCTAAGCCTATCACCACAAAACCCTAATTCCAACCCTAAATAACCATGATTAACCCATAGGCGTACCAGGTGGGGGGGGGGAGGGGGGTCAATTGCCCCCCCCCCCCCCCAACGTTTTAAAAATGAAAATTTCGGGCACTTTTTGAAAGAAATTTCGGGTAAATTCGGAATTCGGGTAATATTGCTGTTAAATATTCATGAAAAATCATCCCCCCCCCCCCCCCCCAATGTTTTAAAAATGAAAATTTCAGGCACTTTTTGAAAGAAATTTCAGGTAAATTCGGGTAATATTGCTGTTAAATATTCATGAAAAATCATATTTTCAACTGTTTTAACATTAAAGTAATATGTTTTAACATTAACATAATATATCAGAGTTGTTTTGCAGTTGCCTGGTTTAAAATTATACTAAGGGCTATATTACATACACTAGATGTATAGCTCATGAAGAAACTCGTATGCTGAATACGACCTAATAATCGACAGTCGAGTCTTAATTTTTCGGGCAAATATGTTTGTCCCCCCCCCCAAACGTAACTGGTCAGGTACACCTATGGATTAACCTGGAGTGATATCTTTGTGGCAATCTTGTTCCCACGATCCTTATGGGCCTGTCTTCTACACAGTCTGGTCAAGCCTGACCCAGTCAAAAGACCACAGAAGACTGGAACTACTGTTATATGTACTTTAGGCCTACATGGCCACCATGTTTGACTAAATCTTTGCCTGGTGAACAAACACAAGATATCACTCCAGTTATATTATATATATATATATATATATAAATTATATATAATGAAGATTCTTTTTTAGATGAAACAGCCTGTTGCAGACTTTTGAGGTAAGCGAAAATCTATATTTGCTCTAACTATATGTTATCGAGCACTCTTTGCATTTCGTAGACCAAAACCCACACGTAAATTATATATATATATATATATATATATATATATATATATATATACCTCAATGGATTAACCCTGCAAAAGTGCCATAAATATAGCCTAACCCTGTTGATACAGCTATATTTACAACACTTTTGCTGTAAATATAGCCACTTTGAAAAAAAGTAATTGCTCATATGGCCTCATACACTATGGGTCTCAGAGCCACAGCTTAAAGTACAATGCCCCCCAACTTATGGGTGTTGGTATTATAGATAAGTTATTGTACCAACCTGCTTTCTGTAATAGATTCACTTTTAGCTTGCTAAAATCTGGGATATTATTACGAAAAAACAAATATTCACATCGAGAATGCCACTGGTAATTGTTGAATGAAACCACTTGAAAATCACACGAAGTACAGCGAAGATTGTCACAGGACCTATCGAAGGAAAGACACAATTTTACTGAAAGTTTTGTTGTTATATTTTTGTGTTGTTGTTGTTTGTTTTTTGTTGTTTTTTTGTGGGGTTTTTTTGTTTTTGTTGTGTGTGTTGTTTTTTTTTGTTTTTTTTGTTGTTTTGTTTGTTTGTTGGTTGTTGCTTTTTTTCCCTTCTTTTTTTTTTTTTTTTGTTGGGTTTTTTTTTTTTGGGGGGTGGTGTATCTGAATTGTTCGAAATTACCCATGAAGTATACAATGGGAACATTCTCCAATCTTGAGTTGTCATGTAATGTAATTTAGAGTATATACCTTTTCACTGAGCTACTTGAGAGTCCAGTGGCATTCTGGCTGCCTCCAAGATACACAGTGAAACACTTTCTAGTTGCAACATGTGAATTCACCAGCTGGCTCTCAGCTTCCTTTGACGAATGGGGCTAAGAAAAAATACACAAAGTTTGGACAGTTTATAAATATGTCGATCTACTCAGTCTATTTGTTCACGTAAGTTTAGATATTTTGGGTTTGAATCAAAAATGAATTTTCAAAACTCAAAAAGTATCTTTTAATACCTTATAAACTGGGCCTTCGTCAGTACAGATATCATCGATCATTGAAGTCAAATCAGATTCATTTTTTCGTCTTAAACTTGGACCTTTCACCCTAGAATTGCAAACAAAACAATATATAACATCAACGGGGCCCAACAAATCATTTGGAAAGCAGTAACTCCAACACTTTTACCCATTATCGGAGCGTTCTGTATTTTTTTTGCTGCCTTTCGATACGCTACTGTTCTTACAAAATTTTGATTCTACTTCATCGAGTAGATCATCAATGTCTTCAGCCATGCTTGAAATGTATTTTTAATAAATTCTGAAAGCTCCCATGCAACAATACATTAATGCATCAGTAACCAAGTTAATATTTTGTTTACTTCAACTATAATAAAGGGGGGAAGGCACTAGATCACATTGACCTGAACCAGCTAACTAACGGATGTAATTAATATTATAAATCTAACCCTGACCAAATTGTTAATCCTAAGTTTTAACCATAACTCTAACTCTAACCCCAACACAAACCCTAACTCTACAACTTAAAATTATCAAGTTTTGGTTGATCCCGAAATTTGGGTAAGGTTTAAGTGGATGTGCTTATCTTGTTCGGGTTTCCCCGTCAGTAGTTCGTATTCAGTTCGGACACATGGCATTTTGCTGGTGGGGTTTATATGCACAATAGATCACAATGGCTTCTGTTTCAGCTGCTAGGTAAAACTGTTTAAACACTTCTGTAAAGTTTTATTGACGAGGTCTACCTGGTTAATTTCTTTTTAACTTTTTGTCTTTATCAGTTCGTGTTTTCAGCTTGGTCCTGACACCCTGCGTGTCCCACTCAGCTTGCATGCGACCAACCGCACTCGATTGTGTCAAAGATTGAAAGCGAAAGCTGTGCCAGAAAGAGCAATTGTCGTTTTACAAGGAGGAGAACAAACCTGTCGATATGACACGGACACTGAGGTTTTATTTCGCCAGGTATGTATAGAAAATAATTTAATTTAAAACGATTAATAAGGAATTGTTTTAAAACATTTTTAAAATATAGTAAAACAGCACCTCTCAAATTTCTTGGAAGTCACAAGCAGGTCACGGGACGTGAATTGAACCAGGGGGGGAGTACTCACTGGTGGCTCTGTGTGGGTTCCCAGCGCAGGAAAATGTTCTGTGGCAATCTTCAAAGTGCTCTCAAAACACAAGAAATCCAGTGATACGCTCAGCATCACTGCCAAGCGACAAAAAATCTGGAAATTTTGTATGCTCAGCAGTGGTGCCTAGCGTACAAAAAATCTTGGAAATTTCAAAGAAACCATATCCTGTACAAGATTAAATAACTGGTGTTGTATAAAGAAAGAAACTCTGTTCCAGACCAAAATAATGGTTTATGTACTTTGTTCCAGGATAAAAATAGCAAGAAACCCACACCCTGTTGAACAGCACCCCTCTGGCAAACTGAATGTGAGATGTTTTTGAGGTCTATAAATTAAGACATCTAGATAGACTCAGTCTATAGAATTTTTAAAAATAGATTACCCTAAATACGGAGTGGCTTTCGCGGGGGAAGCTGTGAAGATTGGGTCTGGGGGCATGCTACCCCAGAAAATTTTGAATTTTGCATGCCTCAGAAGGGCATTTTCGGAAAGGTCTGAGAGGAATTATCGATAAATTAATCGGTAAGACAACGGTGATATTCAGGCATTTAAAGAGAAAAACGGGGAACTGCTCACTGTCTGGGAAGACACAGAGTTGCCTGTGGAGGAGGCTAATTTTATTTTGATATATTTTTTAAAATGCTTATGTCAGTAAAAACATTTGACGGAAAAGTGGGGTGGCTGTGGCCCAGTGCCCCAGCTGACCCATCTCCACCGGGCCTGAAATAAAAATAAAGAGAATTGCCTTTATGTCACTTTTTAGGAGTCTTTCTTTCACTGGACATTTGGTGTGTTAGAAGGCGACTTCATGGGAGCCATTGAGGTGGATAGTGGTAAATCAATACTTTTCATGCCAAGATATCCTCAAGAATATGCTGTCTGGAAAGGAGTGTAGGTGGCAATAAATGTGCAGTAATATTGTATTAATTATATGTTAGATGAAATTACCTGTCATTTTACTTTAATACTCAACAATTACAAAAGATCACATCATGGGTATGGGAAGTGTGTGTGTGGGGAGGGGGACATGTAGCGGCAATGTAGGGGTGACAAAATTTTTAAAAATTCGTAAGTAACAATTCACTAGTAACTTAAGCCAATATGTTATACCATATTTTCTGGGCGATAACCCGCACAGTGTATAACCCACACAGCAACAAAAATTTCACTTTTGCGTATTACCCGCACCATCGGATAACCTGCAGCTACTAATAATAAGTTTGGGCAAGGGTCAAGGGAGCACGCCAGACTGACTTGTATTTCTTCTTTGTTCAGCATTCCCTCATTTATATTCAACCATTTTGAATAATGCAGTATATATCATTAGCGTATCGCAGGTGCAGGCTACGGGGCCGAAGGAAACCCGAGCGCATTACGAACATGAAATAGCCCTCGCCTGCGATACACTAATGAACATACTGCATTATTCAATTTTAATGGCTGATTATAAATGAAGGAATGCGAATGCCGAACAAAGAAGAAGAAGGTCAGTCTGGCGTGCTCCCTTGGTTTTGGACCACAGAATTTTAAAAAAGAACAGTACCAGTAGTTGAAAGATGAAAGTAGAATCTTTGGTCTCCGGTCTTTGTGCTGGCATCATCTTAAGAATTCAACAGATTACCCGCACCACCCTATTACCCACACTAATTATGTTTCCTAGCAAAATTAAGAGATAACCCGTGGGTTATTGCCCAGAAAATACGGTAACAATGAGATTGAAATTAAAGCTTGTAATAAACTACTATGCAAGTATATACAGCTCTATTAATGCATTCTTACCATGGAAACAGCCCAAAAATGGCTTCCTGAGGCAGCATGCCATCATACCTCCCTAGCCAGCCTTGAGAGATTGCAAGAAAGCCTGCAAACAGCATCTCTCCCCCTCCTCCACACATACACACTCAAAAACATTGTCCACAACCCTTGGATCACATGAAGGACTGTCCATTGTGTATCCGTTGTTTAATTTTTGTTAATATTATAGAATTTACCCTCCAGAACATTTTAAGAAGAAGTACGAGGTGGATGAAGTATTTTACACAGATGAGGTGTGAGCTGTTCTCTTAAGGATATATTAGATAAATTATATTATTTGTGTTAATGGTCTTATATCTTTTAAATTATTATTTCTAGATTGCTGATGTCCTCAAGAAAAAGAATTCATCAGTTTTGTTGACACTGGTATGCAACTACAGTACCAGTAGTTTCAGTTTAATATTTTGTGAACTTTTAAAATTGTTAAAAAATTCATTTATAAATTTTATTTTTTTAATTATACTGTAAATATTTGAAATTTTATATTTGAAACACTACACAACATAGACATTATCTGCTACATGTAATTTTTTGTTGTAGTATGGACAAAACACTGATAGTGACCAATTCTGTCGAGAAGCAGCTTTTGATGGAATTGGCAGGTAACATATAAATGGCATTACCATAGGCCTAGTGCTGTATGATTTTAATTAAGTTCTAAAAATATTTACATACTTGTAGCTTTGAGGTGGACAACAAAATTCTTTTCCCTGAGATTGTTGAATGGTAAGCTGTTTTATTTTTATTTAAGTTATTTTATATTTGGCACCAATGGGTTAAAACTAATAGATGTGTAATCATAACTATTTTTCTAACCTTAGTCGTGTAATTAAGACCAAGCAAGAACTCGAGGTTCTCCGCTATGCCAATAAGATGAGCAGTGAGGCCCACAAAAAGGTACACCAAAATATGTTTAGAATGAATAAAATGAAATAGATGAAATGATTGGAGTAAGTGAAGTATTTAGATTGAAAAAAATAGTTGGCCAATTTTTCAAAAAAAGAGAGTTTTGTTTCATTTGGCTAATGCTACCTGTGTGATTACTGTACCATATATCAGCTCCTGCTAAACTCAAATCCAGTTTTACTCAGCTCCGGTAAGTGAGAGTAGTATTGAGTCTTAAGAGGTATGTGGCTCTGTGTCTTAATATTTTTGTAGTTAATGAAGAAAATTAAACCAAACATGCAAGAGTTCCAACTTGAAAGGTAAGGAACTAGATTTATGTCATTAGAAATAAAAAATGCTGTTCAATATAAAGAACAGTGTCACACTATGTGCTGTAATTTATTTAGATTACCGTACATCTACAATTGTGTAGTATAAAACACCCCTGTTCATGTGTTAAAATTTATTTTTTTTACATTATACTGTACCTATAGTAAGTTCCACAATCATTGTTATTCAAAAGGAGGGTGTAGACATCTGTCATATACCTGCATTGGTGGAAGGTAAGAAAAAAAATAAGAATCAAGAACATTAGGTACTTAACCAATTAATCATGGTATTCTGATTATTTCATTTATTTTACATAAATTTCTTAGATTTCTTCATTTTGTTATTTGTTTTTCAGTGGGCCAAATAGTGCCACCTTACATTATGGGCATGCTGGAGCTCCAAATGATCGCACAATACAGGATGGTGACATGTGGTAGGTGTCTGATAATTACTATATGATTGTACCATACAGGATGGTAACTGACTGGTAGGTGATGATTGTACCATACAGGATGGTAATTTTGGTAGGTGATTAATGATTGTACCATACAGGATGGTAACTGCGGTAGGTGATAATGATTCTTTGCTTGGTTTAATATTTACCAACTTAATACCAATTATTTTTTCTCTGCTTATTTTAGTTTGTTTGACATGGGGGGAGAGTATTATTGCTATACTTCAGATATAACTTGTTCCTTTCCTGTCAATGGAAAATTCACTGAGAAACAAAAAAATATCTACAAGGCTGTCCTTCGAGCAAGCAGAGCTGTGATGGCCAAAGTAAAACCTGGTAAAGATATCTCATCACTGAAAAGTTTACTCTAAAATATATTTTACTCACTGTAAAAATAGTTTAGTGTGTGTACATGTAGGTAATAGTTCTTCAGGGGTGTGTCATTGTCAGTATTTGAAACTCTGTCTCTGTCTGTCTGTCTGTCTGTCTGTTTGTCTGTCTGTTTGTTTGTTTGTTTGTTTGTTTGTTTGTTTGTTTGTTTGTTTGTTTGTTTGTTTGTTTGTTTGTTTGTTTGTTTGTTTGTTTGTTTGTTTGTTTGTTTGTCTGTCTGTCTGACATCTGTCTGTCTGTCTGTCTGTCTGTCTGTCTGTCTGTCTGTCTGTCTGTCTGTCTGTCTGTCTGTCTGTCTGTCTGTCTGTCTGTTTGTTTGTTTGTTTGTTTGTTTGTTTGTTTGTTTGTTTGTTTGTTTGTTTGTTTGTTTGTTTGTTTGTTTGTTTGTTTGTTTGTTTGTTTGTTTGTTTGTTTGTTTGTTTGTTTGTTTGTTTGTCTGTCTGTCTGACATCTGTCTGTCTGTCTGCCTGCCTGCCTGTCTGTTTGTTTGTTTGTTTGTTTGTTTGTTTGTTTGTTTGTTTGTTTGTTTGTTTGTTTGTTTGTTTGTTTGTTTGTTTGTCTGTCTGTCTGTCTGTTTGTTTGTTTGTTTGTTTGTTTGTTTGTTTGTTTGTTTGTTTGTTTATTTGTTTATTTGTTTGTCTGGCTGTCAGTCTGGGTCTGTTTGTCAATGTCTGTCTGTCTGGGTCTGTTTGTCAATGTCTGTCTGTCTGTCTGTCTGTCTGTCTGTCTGTCTGTCTGTCTGTCTGTCTGTCTGTCTGTCTGTCTGTCTGTCTGTCTGTCTGTCTGTCTGTCTGTCTGTCTGTCTGTCTGTCTGTCTGTCTGTCTGTCTGTCTGTCTGTCTGTCTGTCTGTCTCTGTCTCTGTTTACTCTAAAATATATTTTACTCACTGTAAAAATAGTTTAGTGTGTGTACATGTAATAGTTCTTCAGGGGTGTGTCATTGTCAGTATTTGAAACTCTGTCTGTCTGTCTGTCTGTCTGTTTGTTTGTTTGTTTGTTTGTCTGTCTGTCTGACATCTGTCTGTCTGTCTGTCTGCCTGTTTGTTTGTTTGTTTGTTTGTTTGTTTGTTTATTTGTTTGTCTGGCTGTCAGTCTGGGTCTGTTTGTCAATGTCTGTCTGTCTGTCTGTCTGTCTGTCTGTCTGTCTGTCTGTCTGTCTGTCTGTCTGTCTGTCTGTCTGTCTGTCTGTCTGTCTGTCTGTCTGTCTGTCTGTCTGTCTCTGTCTGTCTGTCTGTCTGAGTTTTCAGACTTGATGCTCATGCACAACAATCAGACCTACAAGCTTCACAATTCTATTTCAAAGGTAGTTTTGTGGGATTGTTGATCTTCACACAGGTCTTATTATTTCTGTCTCAGGAGTGAGTTGGTTTGATATGCATCGTCTTGCCGACCGAGAGCAACTTGTGGCTCTTAAAGAGTGTGGCATTTTGAAAGGAGATGTAGATGAAATGGTTAAAGTTCATTTAGGAGCGGTCTTCTTTCCTCATGGTCTTGGTCATTTTATGGGATGTGATGTTCATGATGTGGGTGGTTACCCCGAGGTACGTTATCGCAACACCATGGACAAATATTAAGGACTTTAAGATCTAAGACGTCAACCTCAACGATGACGTCCTTTAAACAAAAGAATTATGTTTGCCAAACAAAGACAATGAATAATTTTTAGTCCCAAGAGTAATCTCAACACCGTCCTCGTTCTTTACAATTTATACACCGCCACTTAGAACATTTTCACGTCTTCAGGACGACGTCACCGGCCAAAAGATGAGAACTGTTGCTTGAGATTGACTTCAATGCAGACACTACAATCATTTTAGTACTACTGGGGCGTTTTGGAAGTCCCCAAACTAGCTTCAAATACCAAATATAACAGTCAGTTAACCGTGCCAACGTATTTTTCACTTTATAGACACTTTAAGAGCTAACCACTAGTGTGAAAAACACCATGGTCCTTAGAAATAGATTGTCTGGAAACTTAGAAGCGGTTAACAGTGAGCTGCGATTTACATTCAGGGTACCTTGAAAATGCACAAATAGTTTGTTTTACGTAACGCTGCTATTGGCTGATTGCCTGATTATGCCAAAAATACAATACATTTGTATAAATGTGGACAAAAAACTTAGAACAAAAAATTTGACCGCGTTTTGTGCGACCAAGGCCCACCAATACCCCATGTCAACACTACAAAGCAAAACAATCACATAAACGACTCCTGCCATATTTCATTTTATTTTTCTGACTCATTTTACTGATCAGATGAAGGGCTCTGCTCGTAATGTCAGTATTTCCTTGCTAAAAATCTCGACAGATCACCACTTTTTCATTTTGAAAATACATTTACATCGAAAACACTCTCTATACAGCACTCTATACTTTTTCTAACGCCATGCATTCCACTGTTTGTTTATTTCTTGAATATCATGGTTTAGGGTGTGGAGAGAATTGATGAACCTGGTATTAGGTCACTACGTTCGGGCCGCATCTTGCAAGAAAACATGGTTCTTACAATTGAGCCAGGAATCTATTTCATTGATTTCGTAAGTTGAGTCTTTCTTGTACTGTACTATAGTTTTCTTCTTCTGTATTTCGTCTTACGGCATCTCGAAGTGCGCTACTTGTAACTCCTGTCATGCTGAGCCGCGCCAGCCATAGGACTGCTCCATTAGTGCACCAACTACACGCGTAAAAATCTCGCAAGTTGTTACAGCGTTGTTGCCTAAACAATGCTGTAACAACTTGTTGACACATGTGAACAACATTGATAAATGAACAACATTGTTCATCATTGTTTCAACAAGTTGTTACTGCTTGGTGAAACAACAACCGTTGTTCACGCATGTTGTAACAACCGAAGAACGTGTTGATACATCAACCATGTTCACCATTGTTGTAACATTGTTGTTCATCGTTGTTACTTCGTCATGCTGTTACAACATGTTGTATCATGTGTGAACAACGTTGTTGGCTATAAAAAATGTGCTGTTGGAACAACTTGTTCATGAGTGTTGATTTATCCGTGAACAAGTTGTTCGAACCATAAGTGAAGAACTTGTTCACGGCGAGCAGCACAACATTGTTCACGCCTGTTGACAGCCGTGAACAAGTTGTGCGTTTTTACGCGTGTACACGGTTGTTATCAGGCGTGAACAATATGTTGTGCTGCACCCCGTGAACAAGTTGTCAACAAGTTGTTCACTTATAGTTCGAACAACTTGTTCACGGATAAATCAGCAGTCATGAACAAGTTGTTCGAACAGCACATTTTTTATAGCCAACAACGTAGGCTCGGTTTCGAGCCTTATTTCGGGCTGCGACCCGCCCCCTCCCGCGAGTCGAGATAAGGCTGGAAATCGAGCCTACCAACAACGTTGTTCACACATGATACAACATGTTGTAACAGCATGACGAAGTAACAACGATGAACAACAATGTTACAACAATGGTGAACATGACTGGTGTATCAATTCTCTTTGAATTTCACACATGAAAACGAGTTCATATAAGGGCTAATTTATATGTATATAAAAGAATCTTAATTCGGCGGCCATTTTTGAATAAGGTCTATACAGTTGGTTCAAATAATTTACGGTACAGCTTGATACAGCGTATAAACTGTATTTCCAGGCGTGTGTATAGGCCTATACATTCTAGATAAAAGAATCTTCTTGCTTTCCAGGTTTTAGACGAAGCACTGAATAACCCCGCGCAAGCTGTGTTCATCAATGCTGATGTGCTGCAAGAGTACCGAGGTTCTGGTGGGGTAAGTTACTCATGCACTTGATACGAAAAACTTCATAGAAATATAGATCAGTATAATTCTACACGCGTAAAAATCTCAGTTTGTTAACAGGATGTGTTCGCAACAAGCTTGCAGCAAGCCTGTTGTTGACTAGTTGTTACCAAGTTGTGATTTTACCAAGCTGCTAAACGCTTGTTGTTGCAGAGCGGTAAGAAGTTGTTGGAACAACTTGTCACAAGTCCGTTGAAGTCGTCAACCAAGTTATCAACAACAAGTTATCAACAACTCCTTATTACAGACTTGTTAACCCTTTATAGCCCGGGAGGTTTCCAGTTGACAAGTAAAATCGTCTGGCGTTAGCCAGAGTAAAATACTAAAGGTGGCCAATGGGCTATAAAGGGTTAACAAACTGGGAACCAGTGCAAGTGCATCCTGTAACAACTTGCTTGCAGGTTAAACCGGTTTGGAACAACCCGTTGATCGTTGTTCAGGCAAATCACGGATGTTTTTTACGTTCGTAGCTTTTATCATAGATTATATAACGGTTTCTAATCTGCAAATTTTTCACTAAATTGGGTTGTACTTCGAGGAGAATCCTTTTTATTACTGGAGTTTTTTCAAAAACAAACGTTTAAAGGTTAACACTTTGAGGCTGGGACCTCTCCCTGTGCTGAATAAATTATAAAATCGTCTGGCGTTAGCCAGAATAAAATACAGACAAATATGATGGCTTTGAATCAATGCCTCGATTTGTAATATGATTTTAGTGTTTCGAACTGACCAACACTGTGTTGTGTGAAACACATTTAGGTTCGGATAGAAGACGACATAATTGTCACTGCAGATGGAATGGAGTTAATGACACAAGTCCCACGAACAGTCCAAGAAATTGAGGATCACATGAGCGGAGAAAGTTGCTCTTAAAAAATCCTTTGAATCTTCGAGATGTTTCAACAAAAATAACGAATTAATCTAACAATATAGTCAACCGGTAAACGCGACACAGATTTTCATATTAATTAAGTCTAATTAAGTGTGAGTGTGAATGAATGAATGAATGAATTAATTAATTAAATTTGACTAAGTACATATACTACTCAAATCAGTAGTACTTCCCAAGTGTCAGTTTTATTAACCGCGGATCAATTTCAAAGCAATCACGAGGTGTATTCTCATGTTCCACGTGATAAACATCCAATTGTTAACCATTGTTAACTCGTAAACAAGCTATCACGTGGTACATAAGAGTACACCTCGTGATTGCTTTGAAATTGATCTGCGGTTAACGAAACTGTTGCTTCGGAAGCGATGAAAACATCGCCTATGTCTCGCTCTACTGATTTGAGTAGTAATTAAATAATCAATTAACAGTCCAATGTTAATATCTATAAGCATATAATGCATTATAGTTAAATGTTATTTGACAAAACGACAAATATTTTCATAACACATTTGACGACAAGGAACACTTTATCAGTAAACTTTTTAGTAAATGTTTCCACTAAATATTCTCCATTCAATTCAAATTGGTTGACTGTTTTTTTGTTGTTGTGAACACAATATAACCAAATGCAGTGGCCTACTTATAAAAAAGACCTAATATAAAACAAGAAGCGAAATAAAGGTGAAGTAATACGAGCAACAAATTGCTGCAACATTGTTGCGTTGCAAGTTGAAAAGCGTTGTTGCACGTATTACCACCCACCTTAAACAATGTTAAGCAACAATGATTTGTTTTGCAAGTTGAATCAGCATGTTGCAGCAAGTAGAACTGCATGAAGTCTATACTTTTTTCAACAAATTTTCTCAACAGATTTTCTCAACTTCCAACAAAATCATTAGTGTTGCGTAACAATGTTTAAGGTGGGTGGTAATGCGTGCATGTTGCTTGCAAGTTGAAGAAAAATATTGCCCGTATTACATCACCGTAAAGCGTTGTCCAACTTTTCAAATCAAGGGTTTCCTTTATAACTATATATTTACACTACACGCATATAGACCACTTTCATAATAGCGACTAATCTGAATAATCTTTTGTGTGCATCTTTATAAGCCGTTCTGGCCTCGTTTGTGTGTTTGTATTTCAAAAGAATCTTTGCTTCATAACGAGGCTAGAAAGGCTCATTTAGATGCACATAAAAGAATATTTAAGTGGTGGCCATCATGAAAGCTGAATCATAATTTAACAAACATGTTTTTTGAATACTTTACAATACTGTAAGTTTGAAAATATTCCTTATAGACTATTTATTCCTATTTTTTCAACTACATGTACCTAACGTGAAAACACTAAAAATTATTATTCATCTTTATTATTATTTCAATTGTTCATTGGCATTGCCAAAATTTTAAATGTCTTCGGGAACCTTGAAGTTATTTCATGAAAACAGCCGATTGTTTCTTGGAGCAGAACGTATAGTCCTTAGCTTGTTTAACTTGGAACTGTGCAAAACGCTGAAAGAAAAACGTTTTTATAGGTGTTCATTCTTGGTATTCTTGGTGAGTGAAGAGAGAAGGATGTCAGGAGCATTCACAGAAAATTTCAAGAGAATCAGATCTATAGTCTTCGCACTATTAACTATCAAAGTTTGCCATAGCTAAGTTAATTTTAGAGGCATTGTTACCGAGAGTTTACAGAGGCAGAGTTACGAACTATCCTTTGCAAAATTTGATAGTTAATAAAGCGATGAGTGTATACACTAGAATCTCATGAAAGTTTCAGTGAATGCTCCTACTATGCTCCTCTGTTCACTAAAACAACAAAAATGCCAACGAATCCCATATACATTTATTACCTCAGAAGAATCACACGTGAGTGATCAATTCTTTTCTAACGTCTTCTATTGCACATCGACACAAGGGACAATGTTTGAGTTGGTTAGCACAGCTCGAACATAAATTTCTAAAACGAAAAACAACATCATCGCATTTAGGACTTGGGGTCTTGACACTTTTTTCTTTCAAACTTATGTGTGGATAACTTGATGGGGGTGGGGTGGGGTGGTTCGTTTGGGGGGGGGGGGGGTGTGTTGGTGAGGTTTAGAGTAGTATACCTATGTCCGCACGGAACCAAGGTGGCGTTTGCAATTGTTTCGTAGCATATTGTACAAGAGTCGGCGTGAAAGTTTTCATGTTTTAGTTCCATCATCTTTATGTGTCTGTAAAGAAAATGAGACAAGCTATATATGTTATATATGAAGCAATATATCAAGCACAAGGAGTGTTTGATCTGGTATCAAACACAGACGTGTGTTGAAAAACCAAGGCGAAGTCGAGGTTTTTTAACCAACTTCGAGGTGTTTTGATATCAGATCAAACACAACTTTCGAGTGTATGATATAGCTTCTCAAATGAATCAGTATTTTAAGAGAAATTTGAGGTGAAAGTTGGCTTAATTTATGCAAGTGTTTGATCACATATCCAAACTCTGTCTCAGTACTGATTTCCTAATTTTATCTTATAAATTATGAGGTTTTGAGAAAGAAATCTCACTTTCGTTGGACCATACGCAAAACGATGCAAGCTGATTGGTTCCCGAGCGGTCGAGCTCCTACTATACTGACGCTGATTGGTTCCCGAGAGGTCGGGATCTTACGATGCGGTCAAAACGCTTTTTCTCGGACCTGTAAGTTTCGACGGGAAAATTTCTGAGTTGATTTGAAAAGAAATAAAAGAGAACTGGGTTTCTTTATTCAAATATTCTGAACAATAAAACGTACTGGAACATTATTTAAAGTTGTTTGCCTAAAACACGACAAATGAAAGCCGAACTCGTGTAAAAAAGAAGCGAGACGAAAAGGCTAACATCCTAACAGGTAATGGGAAACTCCGAAGACGAAAACAACATTGAAAACATAAAAATAAAATGAACCAAAAGTCAAATAATGGATTTCTTATTAACTTCGTTTGACCGCGTACAGACGGAGTACGGGAAAGTATTTGCTCACGGTTTAAAACAAAACATTTTCAAATTAAGTAGAGCATTGATTTAGTTATAAATTTGCAATTCATACTGACCGTGGGAGGACTTTCTTTTCGTCGTCAGTCAGCTGAGCATGTTCATTGAAAGTATCAAAATATGTATCATTTGGTGGGTATCTAAAGAAACGCGAGAAGCTTAAAAGAGTTCGAGGAAATGGTGTATTGTCACCATATATTAGCTATATTAACATCAAGGACGTCACAGGGAAGATTGGTTCGGAACAGCAGGACACAAAAAGAAAACGTTGAATTCATGGGTAAATTAAAGGAATGGTACAAATGCGGGACTAGACCGTCGACTGAAGGTTCAGGTAGAGCAAAACCACCATCACCTCAGCCACCATCACAACCACCATCTCAATCACCATCACATTCTCAACCATCTGACATCATACAGCAGCACCACCATTACCTCCACCACCATCAGCACAAGGACAATCACCATAGGCTGACCACCATCAAAAGAGTCTCAATAAATTTCATCATACTTGAATCTTTTGGAACCAAAGTTGAATAGACAATGTTGGAATGACATAAAACTTGCAGCTGCAAAAAACGCACCTCTAGACAAACAAAACATACATTGTCAAAATTTAAAAATTTTTTTTTTTTTTTTTCCCCATTTCATACTAATGTCTTATGTGAGACTCTAAAAGCCGGTCATGCAATCCTCACTGAACTCACCTGCCTTTGGCTGGAAATTCTTTTTCAATTGGAACGCCATTTAAATAAAATACAACTTTTTCTTCGTCAATATTTAAAAGCATTCCCAGCACATCGTCTGTAAAAACAAAAACAAAGAAAAAAATCATTCACACAAATATTTTGTAAAATATGATGTCACAACATCTGAACTGAGTGCAGAACACTGACTGATGGTGCAGAACAACCTCACCCTGGAATGACACCATCATACCTGCTTTCCATCTGGCACAGGACACTGGGATACTTTCTGCTTCAAACCATATTAACTGTCGACAACCATCGAATGCGATCGAGAAAGAGTCATCACCAATCCCATATCCTTCCTAGAAATAGCATGACCATTTGTATAGGAAATCGTATGGTTTCGAGTGCTATTCGGGATTAATTCAAACGAGTGCGTTTTCAAAGAGTTTCAAAATTGCACGAGCCCGTAGGGCGAGTGCAATTTGAGCTCCTTGAAAACTCACGAGTAAGTTCACGAGTAAGTTTACGAGTAAGTAAGTTTACGAGTAAGTAAGTTTACGAGTAAGTAAACGTAAGTTTACTTCACGAGTAAGTTTACGTAAGTACAAACTTTTATTTTACCCTAATTAATACTGACACAATCAATTTGAAAGCAAGGTATTTTAAAACTCTCACATGACTCAAAAACTTGCTTTCTTTGGTTGCCCACCCAATTTGCAGCACTCCAGAAGTGAGTAGAGTAACTTCATAGTACCATGTACCTAGAACACATAGTAAAATGAAGGTAATGTCAGTCTGTCTTACTTACTGACTGACTGACTGACTGACTGACTGACTGACTGACTGACTGACTGACTGACTGACTGTCTGTCTGTCTGTCTGTCTGTCTGTCTGTCTGTCTGTCTGTCTGTCTGTCTGTCTGTCTGTCTGTCTGTCTGTCTGTCTGTCTGTCTGTCTGTCTGTCTGTCCATCCATTTATCAGTCAGTCGGTCGGTCGGTCGGTCGGTCGGTCGGTCGGTCGGTCGGTCGGTCGGTCGGTCGGTCGGTCGGTCGGTCGGTCGGTCGGTCGGTCGGTCGGTCGGTCGGTCGGTCGGTCGGTCGGTCAGTCAGTCAGTCAGTCAGTCAGTCAGTCAGTCAGTCAGTCAGTCAGTCAGTCTGTCTGTCTGTCTGTCTGTCTGTCTGTCTGTCTGTCTGTCTGTGTCTGTCTGTCTGTCTGTCTGTCTGTCTGTCTGTCTGTCTGTCTGTCTGTCTGTCTGTCTGTCTGTCTGTCTGTCTGTCTGTCTGTCTGTCTGTCTGTCTGTCTGTCTGTGTCTATGTGTATTTCTCTGTCTGTCTATAACATATCCTGCATTTAATATCAGACATGTCTAATATAATTACTGTACCAGATGAAACACAATATGTAGACCTGACACTTTCAAAGGAACAAGCATCACTTCTCGCCTGTTGAATACCAAATAAAAAAATATGATTGCAAAATCAAATTTCCAGTTTTGTTTAGTAATACACTTTGACAAAAAATAACTCCACCTACCTCTAAACCATTTGGAGATATTTTTAAATATGTGCTCACATCATTAACATTCAACATAACATTGATGCCATCTAAATTTGTATTCTCATAGCTATATGGTCGACTCTGTTTGGTTGCAAAGAAGAAGTTAGAAAAGAATCAGGATGAAATATGAAAATGTATATTTATAATAGGAAGCAAAAGAAATGAGAACAGAAAAAAATCCAGAAAAACACAGATTAAGTAAGGTAAACAAAAAGACCCAAAAAGAAAAGAAAAGGATAACATATCCTTGAAATGTCATTGGTTCTTACTTAGTCCATAGTTAATTTTTTTATTTAAAGCAAGATTGAAGAGATGACATTTCAGGGTACACAAAATATGAAATAGATAAATAGCTTACCTCTAAGGGAACTGTAAAATAAAAAATAAAAATAATTTAGTTTTTGCTAAAACAAATGGAAAGCTACAGAATTAAAAACTTAATTTAAAGAGAGCTATCACCCTGGTTTAATTCACGCTTCTTTTAGATGATTCATGTGCTGGTGTACAACTTACACGAGTTATCCAGGCACCACTGGGCACAAAATGCAGCTTGGTGTTGCAAAATATTTTCACTTCCAAACCACGTCTTTTCAAGTATGGAAAGATACTCAGCTACCTTTGTATGTTTGATGGTCTCTTTATTCTCAACTGGAAACAAAGTTAGTGGTTAGTGAAGTAATTTTGAAATTTAATTGTTGTAAAAGTACAAGAAAGGACAGGATTCACAAAATTCAAAACACAAAACTTTACAAATTCCAAGCTGAGGGACGTACTTACTGGTTTTAGCAAATTTTTCTAGAGTAATAATACTAAATAAGACAACTGATGGGTGCTCATTTGTTGTCTAAAACATGACAAACATTATTTTAAAGTTAAATAATAATTCTTAACTTGTACTATACTATACTATACTATACTATACTATACTATACTATACTATACTATACTATACTATACTATACTATACTATACTATACTATACTATACTATACTATACTTGCACTGCACTGCACTGTACTGTACTGTACTGTACTGTACTGTACTGTACTGTACTGTACTGTACTGTACTGTACTGTACTGTACTGTAGGTACTATACTGTGACTGTACTGTGCTACACTGTACTGTAGTGTACTGTACTGTACCGCACTGTAGGTACTGCCTGAACTGAAACATAAATTTTATCAGATATTACAATACCAGATTAGTAAGAAGGAACTCCAAAACTTCATTTGTTAAAAGCCAAACACTTTGAGGACCTGTGCAATATAATAAAAGAGTGCAAATTTAATAAATATTGTGCATTACTTTCAAAAAGTGTTCACAATCCTTACCTGCTAACTTCTCTGCCAAACTTCCTAATACAATAGCAGTATTTCTTAGTGAAGAGCTAGATTTAGTTATGCACGAGTTTGTAGAAATTTTATTGGAGGTAAGTCCTAAATTTGACAATAATGTGTAAAGAGTTTCCTAAAAACACAAAAAGATATATTCAAATTCTTACCATCGAATTCCATGGTACATGAGCAAAGATCGAGATATAGAAGTTATAATACTGTACCTTTGGAGCCAAAGAACATTCATCTAGTAATATTGATATTACAGCTGAACCAAGATCATTATCAAGAGGAATAACATCAATACATGACAAAACCATATCTAGCCATCCATTTTCTAAAATCACAATTTATCGTAAAATCACTTTAAAAATTATTATAGTTTGTAGGTCAACTTTTCATGATTTGTGAACTGACTTTGATATGGCAGTAATTAATATTATATATACAATAATTATGGATGTTTGAAATAGAGTTGAGTATTTGCTGCACAATGTGGCAGAACCTGCACTTTACTGTTTTTATATATTGCACCATTGCAGCATTTGTAATATTGATGTGTGTGAATTTGATGTGGCAACATTTAAAACCACCTTGTACCTTTCTCTGCAATATCATGAAGCTTTCTTAGACAATCTGGTGGCTCATCTTCACTGGAAGATAAAACAACACATATAGGATACTATATAACCCATTACTAGCCTATGATGTCTGAGGGTTCTCAGTAAAACTAGTAAAATTGTCTGGTGTTAGACAGTCAAAGTAAACCCCGACCCCCCTCACCCCGCGAGATAGGTGGGGATTAGTTCTGAATAGCTTGCAAAAATTAACAAATACCCTCCCATATGGGGTAAAATTTTGTACAAAATGACGGAAAATGCCCCACCCCCTGGGGAAATGTATGAGTGAATTTATCTCCTGGTGATGAAAGCTTAATAGTATAATTACCAGAAACATGACAAGATTTTAAGATTGTGTATAAAGTTTGCTTTAATAAAAAAAATATATAAACACAACAAGACATGCCGTACAACGGGCTCTCATGCCTTTTGAGAGCTTCAAAACCAAAAGAACAATTAAAACATATTAAACAAGTGTTTATCTTTCCATAAGAATAGATTATATGGATGGATGGCTTTATTAACATTTAGTAGAAACTTACTAGTATTCTATTGCAAATGCTGCAATCTGATTGGCTACTCTACTCGATATCTATTCGTCAATAGATAGCGAGTAGCAGATTGAGTACTAGTACTCGCGTGGCCATACAGTAAAACAACATGGAGGACACGAAGAGTGACCGATTGTTTTGTCTTGGTTTTCACACAGAAACAATGGTTATGCTTCATTGTTTGAAATAATTTGGAAGAACTAAGGTACACAAATTAGTTTCTACTAAAACAATTAGATTATTCGCTCTCAATTTCTATGAGATGATAGTTGACTTGAGCTCCACTCTCGATGTGCGTGAATTGTTGGAATGACAAAACCAACAAATTCCCGACATAGTCGAGACAGAATTCAGTGACATTAAGCCCCTAAATTCCCACCATATCCCCACATGGTCCGGGGTGAGGGGGGTTGGGATTTACTTTGACTGGTGCATTAGACAGAGTAAAACAATAGAGAGCTTGTTTTTGGCCAGCTTAGGTAGGAATGGTTAATCATTTATTAATCCATTACTGCTTAGGATGTCCAATGGGTTCTCCCTTTGATGAGTAAAATCATCTGGTATTTATTTAGACAAACTTCTACCATGCCTGTTTTTACCCATCTTTCTTGCACAACTAAAAGATAACTAATATGAGTAACACCAACCCCCCCCCCCCCCCCCCCCCACAATGCATATCAGACAGGATTATGGTTAAGATTAAGATTATGATGTCACCATATTGTTATCAGAAATGAAACATTCCTTATAAGGTCAAATTAGAAAGAAAATGTCACAAATTATAGTATACTAACGTCTCCGAGATCATGCGTAGAACGTCCATGACTTCTAAAACAAGTTTATTAACATTTGACCGTGGCTTTCTGGCAGCAACACCAGTACAGTTAACTTCATTATGATCAATTCCACTTCCTTGGCCTATCCGATCTGTATCTGAGGACACAGGCTGCGATCCTTTAGGCGATCTTTCATTCTTTCTGTCTGCATTTCGGTTTAATACACTATTACAACAACCCATGATACGTAACCCTCACAAGGCATTCTTCTAACACGCCACTCCCCTCAGAGCCGGAGCGGAATCCAATGATCAAACCAAACTGAAATACTATGGGACTTCTCCTCGCTTCACTAATCCAGTAAGAAATCGAGGAAAACCAACAATAAAGGCTTTTATTCCTATTTTATTCCAAGATGGAGCAAATTCCTTTTCCGTGTTGACAACTTTCAAACATTGAATATCTGAGCCCGCAGCACAAGGACGCTGACACTTTTTTTTCTGGTTTGTTTTATATATTTTTTTCCTTCAATGGAGAGTTCAAAATCTTTGTTTTTAGGCTTCGATTTAAGCACCCAGCAGCTAAAAGTTATAGCTGTTGATAGCCAATTATGTATTTGTGAAGAAGAAGTTGTTGAATTTGATAAAGACCTGCCAGAATTTAAGACAAATGGTGGAGTACAGAAACATGATGATGGCTTGACAGTGACAGTCCCAACCCTTCTATGGGTGAAGGCGTTTGATATGCTGCTTGACAAGATGAAAAAGAAAGGATTTTGTTTCCAAAATGTTGTGTGTGTGTCAGGGACAGGGCAACAACATGGGAGTGTTTACTGGAAGTCTGGGGCCAAGGAAAAACTTCATAATTTAGATCCAAATAAAAGTTTTAGTGATCAACTTGAGGTAAGAAAGCTAGGGCGTATAATTTTGGCCAAAAAATATTCAATATGAGCTTCAAAAATGTAAGACATAACATACATAGTCTACTTAAGTTTTTAGGGTGTAATGTTGCCCTCGGGCACTGAGTTGAACCTGTAATCCGGTGTTAGCATGAGCTTGGGTGGGAGGGGGAGGGGGGGATAGGATAGATATCGGAAGTCAGATTTTGGGTGTACCACTCAACTGTTGAAACCTTACTCTGTTTGAGCTTAAGAAATTAAATATTTTTGTGACCATTTTTGGTCAGGCTCAAATTAGGTTAGGAGTAAATTTATACACACAATCATTCATTTGCACTCACAAATGTTATATAGTTTTTATCTAATACCAGAAAAGACCGTTTGAGAATGATGTATATTTTACCATGTTTTCAAGGATTTATTTGCTGTTAAAGATTCTCCCATATGGATGGACTCAAGCACTACTGATCAATGTCGTGCTCTTGAGCAAGCAATGGGTGGAGCTCAGGTACTTGAAAACCTCACTGGATCAAGGGCGTATGAAAGATACACAGCAAACCAAATTGCTAAAATATATCAAAATAACCCAATATCTTATAGTGAGTGTGAACATATAAGTTTGGTCAGCAACTTCCTTGCATCTTTGTGTCTTAGTGACTATGCTCCAATTGATTACAGTGATGGCTCTGGAATGAATCTCATGAATATTTATACCAAATGTTGGGAGACAACTTGTTTACAGGTTTGATAAAACAAATATTGACATAGCAGTATCAGGCCTCAAAATAAGTGCCGGTTACCGGTCATTGACCGGTAAATTTTTCAGTTTGACCAGCAAATATCATCACTTACCAGACATCTATGACCAGTAATGTTTTTTAATACAAAAATTATGTATATAAGAGTGGGTAATTGTTTCGCTATAGCGAAGAAAATTATCGGGTTGGGAAATGCCAAATCTGTCCAATGAGAAATGCAAGTCAATATTCATCTGTGAAGTGTAAACCTCCACCACGAAGAAAATGAAAACCTGGAACAAAACACAAGCGCAACTGAGTTCCTTTTTCGTAAAACCACTGCTAAGATGTAGTGAAATTGCTGTTTTTCATCTTTTTTGCCACCAGAGAAGTAAGCATGTTCTTGAGAATGAACCTGCACAAGTACACTTAAAATAGGCACAAATGAAAAAAACAAAAGATGACTGGTAAAAAATCTTCTGTGACCGGCAAATGTAATCTTTTACTGGTCATGATGACCGGTATACTTTCAACAATTATTTTGAGGCCTGAGCAGTATACTTGATTGCAGAGTGAAATGGTAGTATAAACTGCTGAGATTACATGTAGTTTAGTAATAATGAAGTACCAATATTTTGAGCTGAGCCCTTTATTGTATTGTACTCTGATGAAGGGCTTCTCTCAAAATGTCAGTATTTTGGCAGTTTACCACCTTTTATCATTGCTCTCTTTCAAAACACTACCATATTTTCTGTTTTAATTTAGACATGTGCTCCTAACTTGAAAGAGAAACTTGGAAGCTTGGTGCCTTCATCTCAGCAAATTGGCCATATTTCCTCCTACCTTTGTGAAAGATATGGATTTCATAGCACTTGTGAAGTTGTTGCATTTACTGGAGATAACCCAGCCTCATTGGCAGGAGTGCGTTTGAGGAGTGGAGATATTTGTATTAGTCTTGGAACCAGTGATACGATGATGCTGTGGCTTAGTTCTCCAAGACCAGCTTTGGAAGGACATATTTTTGTCAATCCTGTTGATGGTACTGTACAACATTAACCCTTTCATAAGTTCCCATTATTTTATTTTTTACTCCGTCTAACACCAGACAATTTTACTCATCAAGGGATGGGGTTTTAATGTATTTGAATAGAGCAGAAAAAATCAGTTAATAAGTTATTTTGCCATTTTTGATTCAGTCAAATAGTCCCTGACATATATTGGCTTCTGAACATGCCAATTCTCAAAAATTTCCATCGTTCATTATTGTCGTTCATTTTAATACCCTGGGAGCCTGGGACTCAGGAACGAGTCAATCCAAAACAACTACGTTTTGGCTTATTGATTTACAAAAAACAAAAACACATATATTTGACTAAAAAATTGAAATGTAGAGCTCACATCCGTTTTCCAGTACGCACGAGAGTTCCAACTAAGAAGACGGTCGGTTTAGTTCCTGAGTCCCAGGCCCCTGTGCTTACTAATGAACGACAGAAATTTTTGGTGAAAAGCTGAAATTGGCATGTTTAAAGGCTTATATCTCAGAAACTATTAAAGTAAATCAAAAATGGCAAAATAACTTATTAACTAACTTTTTTTGCTCTATTCAAATACGTTAAAACCCCACAAGTGATATAAGCACTTTAACAAATGAGTGAGAATTTGTAGTAACACAAGTCCACATTTATTATTTATAGCAATAATAAATAATATATAAATATAGTGTTGCCGCAAATTCTTGCTTATATTATAAATTTTCACCACGTAAACATTCAAAGAATTAACCATCAAATTTTCACTGTTTTGTAGAAAATGCCTATATGGCTCTTTTATGTTTCAAAAATGGCTCTCTAGTCCGTCAATCCATCAGAGACAATTGCTCCAGTGGCTCATGGGAGAAATTTGAGCAAAGTCTGAAAGAAAGTACTTCTGGAAATCATGGAAACATTGGCATTTATTTCCGAGAAACTGAAATAACACCATTTGCACAGGGCACTTACAGGTTCAATAAAGAAGGGGAAAGAGTAGAGGAGTTTTCAAATGATGTTGAAGTCAGAGCTTTGATTGAGGGGCAATTTTTGGCTAAAAGAGTACATGCAGAAGCTTTAGGCTACCACCTGAGTAAGTTTAACTTATGTATTTTTTATGTATTTTTTTTTTATTTCAATTAATAAAAAGAAAAGAACAAAATAAAAATTGTAGGCTACGAGAAAAGTATATTCCTGGGTCAACACATAGACAAAGAAGTTGACTGTTTTTCTTGGGTTTTTTAGATCCAAATTCTCGTATTTTAGCAACTGGTGGTGCATCAAAGAACCAAGCAATTCTTCAAGTTTTATCCGATGTTTTTAATGCTGCAGTGTACACCATTCCTGGGACTGCCAATTCAGCATGTTTAGGGTGTGCATATCGTGCAAAACATGGGTGGTCTGGTAGCAAAGGAGCTAGCTACAATGACATTTTTAATGAAACTGTGGAATCACAGTTAATGGTGGAATATAAGTTAACAGTAACACCAAATGAGGCAACAAAAGATCTGTATGACAATATGGCTAAAAGATACCAAGACTTGGAAAGTAGTATTTCTAGTCAAAATGTAAAATAAGTGATAAGAAATAATAGTATATAAAATGTTAAGAGATAAAAATAATAATAATAATGATTGTAGACTAAGACTGTGATGATTGTGATGATGATGGTGTCATGGTGATGATTGTGAGTGATAGTGATGGTGGTGATAGATGACGGTAATGATGGTGGTGGTGATAATGCTGAAGGTGGTGATGATATGTGATGATGATGATGGCGAGTCTACCAAAATTGCTTAAAATTTCCAATGTATGAAAATGACAAATCTACTATAAGTATATAATTATCCTTATTTGGTAATTTTGTATTAATTAAAAAATGTGGGGAATGTGCTGTGATGTCATAACCATATTTAGAACATATTTGCAATCTAAACATGGCAACTGACCAATCACATAAGATGGAAAATGCAACCTAAATTAAACCACCAGTACAATCACTGTTATACCGTCATTGTTTGGGGGGTTATTACTTTGTGTTTCGCGCACCAATAGGAAAAACGTCATGTAATCATAATATATATATATATATATATATATATATATATATATATATATAAACAGCTATACCTAGCTCTACACAGCTATACACAGCTATACACAGCTATACCTAGCTATACACAGCTGTACGTAGCTATACACAGCTATACACAGCTATACACAGCTATACACAGCTATACACAGCTGTACACAGCTGTACGTAGCTATACACAGCTATACACAGCTATACACAGCTATACGTAGCTATACACAGCTATACCTAGCTATACACAGCTATACACAGCTGTACACAGCTGTACGTAGCTATACACAGCTATACACAGCTATACGTAGCTATACGTAGCTATACACAGCTATACGTAGCTATACACAGCTATACACAGCTATACGTAGCTATACACAGCTATACACAGCTATACGCAGCTATACACAGCTATACACAGCTATACACAGCTATACGTAGCTATACACAGCTATACACAGCTATACACAGCTATACACAGCTATACACAGCTATACGTAGCTATACACAGCTATACACAGCTATACCTAGCTATACACAGCTATACACAGCTATACACAGCTATACGCAGCTATACACAGCTATACACAGCTATACACAGCTATACACAGCTATACGTAGCTATACACAGCTATACACAGCTATACGTAGCTATACGTAGCCATACACAGCTATACGTAGCTATACACAGCTATACGTAGCTATACACAGCTATACGCAGCTATACACAGCTATACGCAGCTATACACAGCTATACACAGCTATACACAGCTATACACAGCTATACGTAGCTATACACAGCTATACACAGCTATACGTAGCTATACACAGCTATACACAGCTATACGTAGCTATACGTAGCTATACACAGCTATACGTAGCTATACGTAGCTATACGCAGCTATACGTAGCTATACACAGCTATACGTAGCTATACGTAGCTATACACAGCTATACGTAGCTATACACAGCTATACGTAGCTATACGTAGCTATACACAGCTATACGTAGCTATACACAGCTATACACAGCTATACGTAGCTATACACAGCTATACACAGCTATACACAGCTATACACCGCTATACGCAGCTAAACACAGCTATACACAGCTATACACAGCTATACACAGCTATACGTAGCTATACACAGCTATACGTAGCTATACACAGCTATACGTAGCTATACACAGCTATACACAGCTATACGCAGCTATACACAGCTATACACAGCTATACACAGCTATACGTAGCTATACACAGCTATACACAGCTATACACAGCTATACGTAGCTATACACAGCTATACACAGCTATACCTAGCTATACACAGCTATACACAGCTGTACACAGCTGTACACAGCTGTACGTAGCTATACACAGCTATACACAGCTATACGTAGCTATACGTAGCCATACACAGCTATACGTAGCTATACACAGCTATACGTAGCTATACACAGCTATACGCAGCTATACACAGCTATACGCAGCTATACACAGCTATACACAGCTATACACAGCTATACACAGCTATACGTAGCTATACACAGCTATACACAGCTATACGTAGCTATACACAGCTATACACAGCTATACGTAGCTATACGTAGCTATACACAGCTATACGTAGCTATACGTAGCTATACGCAGCTATACGTAGCTATACACAGCTATACGTAGCTATACGTAGCTATACGTAGCTATACACAGCTATACGTAGCTATACGTAGCTATACACAGCTATACGTAGCTATACACAGCTATACACAGCTATACGTAGCTATACACAGCTATACACAGCTATACACAGCTATACACCGCTATACGCAGCTAAACACAGCTATACACAGCTATACACAGCTATACGTAGCTATACACAGCTATACACAGCTATACGTAGCTATACACAGCTATACACAGCTATACGTAGCTATACGTAGCTATACACCGCTATACGTAGCTATACGCAGCTATACGTAGCAATACACAGCTATACACAGCTATACGTAGCTATACGTAGCTATACACAGCTATACGTAGCTATACACAGCTATACACAGCTATACGTAGCTATACACAGCTATACGCAGCTATACACAGCTATACACAGCTATACACAGCTATACACAGCTATACGTAGCTATACACAGCTATACACAGCTATACGTAGCTATACACAGCTATACGTAGCTATACGCAGCTATACGTAGCTATACACAGCTATACGTAGCTATACACAGCTATACGTAGCTATACGTAGCTATACACAGCTATACGTAGCTATACACAGCTATACACAGCTATACGTAGCTATACGTAGCTATACACAGCTATACGTAGCTATACACAGCTACACACAGCTATACGTAGCTATACACAGCTATACACAGCTATACGCAGCTATACACAGCTATACACAGCTATACACAGCTATACACAGCTATACGTAGCTATACACAGCTATACACAGCTATACGTAGCTATACGTAGCTATACACAGCTATACGTAGCTATACACAGCTATACGTAGCTATACGTAGCTATACACCGCTATACGCAGCTATACGTAGCTATACACAGCTATACACAGCTATACGTAGCTATACGTAGCTATACACAGCTTTACGTAGCTATACACAGCTATACACAGCTATACGTAGCTATACACAGCTATACACAGCTATACACAGCTATACGCAGCTATACACAGCTATACACAGCTATACACAGCTATACGTAGCTATACACAGCTATACGTAGCTATACCCAGCTATACACAGCTATACGTAGCTATACACAGCTATACACAGCTATACGCAGCTATACGCAGCTATACACAGCTATACACAGCTATACGTAGCTGTACACAGCTATACGTAGCTATACGTAGCTATACACAGCTATACACAGCTATACGTAGCTATACACAGCTATACACAGCTATACACAGCTATACGTAGCTATACACAGCTATACGCAGCTATACGTAGCTATACACAGCTATACACAGCTATACGTAGCTATACACAGCTATACACAGCTATACACAGCTATACGTAGCTATACACATCTATACACAGCCATACACAGCTATACGTAGCTATACGTAGCTATACGTAGCTATACACCGCTATACACAGCTATACACAGCTATACGTAGCTATACACAGCTATATGTAGCTATACACAGCTATATGTTTGGTTTATAAATTATTAATGATTTGGAGAAGTATAATCATAATCACAGTGCCCTGTATTTACACTATATACATGTATATAAGAAATTTATGCTGACAAAATATCTTGGCTGTTATATCGACATTACAAAACCTGCTTTGTTTACTTGATTTAGGTGTTGTTCAATATCTTGTATAATGAAATTAAGAAACCAAAGTTTGTGCACACGAGAGCTGCTACAGTGGTCTGACCACAGAATAGTAGATACACCAAAAGTCTGACTCTTATGAAAGTACTAAAATATTCTATAATCTGATGTCTAAGTGTCACTCAATTGTACATTTTGATAAATTGTTGAAAAGCTATTGTGAGCTGTTGGGAAACTGAAAGCCTTGAATATATTGAAAGCCTTGAAATGAAGAAATATATCTGTTGAAACTACGGTACTGAGTATTGTACATGAGTCTTATTCAAACTACTAGCAGAATCACAAAATATTAGTGATATACATGACACTTGAATGCCACTGACAGCATATTTAGGACAGGTAAAATGTTGATAATCTGGGGTGATTAATTCTTTGAAAGTTTTCATGGCGATAATGTAATATGGATTATTTTTGTGGAAACACCAAGTAAAATATTTATTTGCTGAGCTTAGACCTGAGTCAACAGGCCAAAAGCTCAGCAAATAAATATTTTACGTGGTGTTTCCACAAAAATAATCTATATGGACTAGGGTGAGTTGAAATCCGAGATAAAGAACAGCACTAATCATGCCTTGAACAACCTAATATAAAATTTTATCCACTGAATACATGTAGTTATGTATGTGATAGTGTTGTTCAGTGGATAAACGTTAATTAGGTTGTTCAAAGCACCAATAAAGTAGCAATCCAGGCTTCATACAAAAAATTGAATTTTACAAGATCACTTTGGGGCATGTTATAATGCTAATATATGCTATGCCCTATATTAATATATGGAAACAGCCAGTAATTAAAGATGTATGTATAGTATGTGCCATGTTCAAATTATGAGCACATGTGTAAAATGATTTAAAATAACTCATTTGTTTGTGTTTTCTGTGTGCTTTTCACACATTTTCATGCATTGCTTCTTAAGGCTATATCTCTCTGTGCTTAATAGGGGTAGTCACATGTACGCATTGCGTACCTATTTTTTACTTTGTCATCATAAACACTAAAAAATGTTATCATGCTTACCTGCTGATAAAAATATAAACCAGTTTCTTCATTTTAAAATATCGTCTCAAAAATTTCAAGTGATATCGACAAATCAGTTCGAAGAAAACAAAGATTAAAATCCCGTACCCTGTAAAGCTAAGATGACCGCATGTTCAACAACAACTGAATGACGTAGAATTAGCATGACAGGTATAGCCGTGTATAGCTTTTTATAGCTGTGTATAGCTTTGTATAGCTACGTATAGCTGTGTATAGCTGTGTATAGCTACGTATAGCTGTGTATAGCTAGTGTATAGCTGTGTATAGCTACGTATAGCTGTGTATAGCTACGTATAGCTACGTATAGCTGTGTATAGCTGTGTATAGCTACGTATAGCTGCGTATAGCTACGTATAGCTACGTATAGCTGTGTATAGCTACGTATAGCTGTGTATAGCTGTGTATAGCTACGTATATATAGCTGCGTATAGCTACGTATAGCTGTGTATAGCTACGTATAGCAACGTATAGCTACGTATAGCTGTGTATAGCTACGTATAGCTACGTATAGCTGTGTATAGCTGTGTATAGCTTTGTATAGCTACGTATAGCTGTGTATAGCTGTGTATAGCTACGTATAGCTGTGTATAGCTGTGTATAGCTGTGTATAGCTGTGTATAGCTGTGTATAGCTACGTATAGCTGTGTATAGCTGTGTATAGCTACGTATAGCTGTGTATAGCTACGTATAGCTGTGTATAGCAGTGTATAGCTGTGTATAGCTGCGTATAGCTGTGTATAGCTGTGTATAGCTGTGTATAGCTACGTATAGCTGTGTATAGCTGTGTATAGCTACGTATAGCTGTGTATAGCTACGTATAGCTACGTATAGCTGCGTATAGCTACGTATAGCTACGTATAGCTGTGTATAGCTACGTATAGCTACGTATAGCTGTGTATAGCTGTGTATAGCTGTGTATAGCTACGTATAGCTGTGTATAGCTGTGTATAGCTGTGTATAGCTACGTATAGCTGTGTATAGCTGTGTATAGCTGTGTATAGCTGCGTATAGCTGTGTATAGCTGCGTATAGCTGTGTATAGCTACGTATAGCTGTGTATAGCTGTGTATAGCTACGTATAGCTGTGTATAGCTACGTATAGCTACGTATAGCTGTGTATAGCTGTGTATAGCTACGTATAGCTGTGTATAGCTACGTATAGCTGTGTATAGCTACGTATAGCTACGTATAGCTGTGTATAGCTGCGTATAGCTACGTATAGCTACGTATAGCTGTGTATAGCTACGTATAGCTACGTATAGCTGTGTATAGCTGTGTATAGCTGTGTATAGCTACGTATAGCTGTGTATAGCTGTGTATAGCTACGTATAGCTGTGTATAGCTACGTATAGCTGTGTATAGCTGTGTATAGCTGCGTATAGCTGCGTATAGCTGTGTATAGCTGTGTATAGCTACGTATAGCTGTGTATAGCTACGTATAGCTGTGTATAGCTACGTATAGCTACGTATAGCTGTGTATAGCTGTACGTATAGCTACGTATAGCTGTGTATAGCTACGTATAGCTGTGTATAGCTACGTATAGCTGCGTATAGCTGTGTATAGCTGTGTATAGCTACGTATAGCTGTGTATAGCTACGTATAGCTGTGTATAGCTGTGTATAGCTGTGTATAGCTGCGTATAGCTGTGTATAGCTGTGTATAGCTGTGTATAGCTACGTATAGCTGTGTATAGCTACGTATAGCTGTGTATAGCTGTGTATAGCTGTGTATAGCTGCGTATAGCTGTGTATAGCTGCGTATAGCTGTGTATAGCTACGTATAGCTGTGTATAGCTGTGTATAGCTGTGTATAGCTGTGTATAGCTACGTATAGCTGTGTATAGCTGTGTATAGCTGTGTATAGCTACGTATAGCTGTGTATAGCTGTGTATAGCTGTGTATAGCTACGTATAGCTGTGTATAGCTACGTATAGCTGTGTATAGCTGTGTATAGCTGCGTGTAGCTGTGTATAGCTGCGTATAGCTGTGTATAGCTACGTATAGCTGTGTATAGCTGTGTATAGCTGTGTATAGCTGTGTATAGCTGTGTATAGCTGTGTATAGCTACGTATAGCTACGTATAGCTGTGTATAGCTGTGTATAGCTGTGTATAGCTGTGTATAGCTGCGTATAGCTGTGTATAGCTGCGTATAGCTGTGTATAGCTACGTATAGCTGTGTATAGCTGTGTATAGCTACGCATAGCTGTGTATAGCTGTGTATAGCTGTGTATAGCTGCGTATAGCTGTGTATAGCTGTGTATAGCTACGTATAGCTGTGTATAGCTGTGTATAGCTACGTATAGCTGTGTATAGCTGTGTATAGCTACGTATAGCTGTGTATAGCTACGTATAGCTGTGTATAGCTGTGTATAGCTGTGTATAGCTGTGTATAGCTACGTATAGCTGTGTATAGCTGTGTATAGCTACGTATAGCTGTGTATAGCTGTGTATAGCTGTGTATAGCTGTGTATAGCTGCGTATAGCTGTGTATAGCTGCGTATAGCTGTGTATAGCTACGTATAGCTGTGTATAGCTGTGTATAGCTGTGTATAGCTACGTACAGCTGTGTATAGCTGTGTATAGCTGTGTATAGCTGTGTATAGCTGCGTATAGCTGTGTATAGCTGTGTATAGCTGTGTATAGCTGTGTATAGCTGTGTATAGCTGTGTATAGCTACGTATAGCTGTGTATAGCTGTGTATAGCTGTGTATAGCTGTGTATAGCTGTGTATAGCTACGTATAGCTACGTATAGCTGTGTATAGCTGTGTATAGCTACGTACAGCTGTGTATAGCTGTGTATAGCTGTGTATAGCTGTGTATAGCTGCGTATAGCTACGTATAGCTGTGTATAGCTGCGTATAGCCACGTATAGCTACGTATAGCTGTGTATAGCTACGTATAGCTACGTATAGCTGTGTATAGCTTTGTATAGCTACGTATAGCTGTGTATAGCTGTGTATAGCTACGTATAGCTGTGTATAGCTGTGTATAGCTGTGTATAGCTGTGTATAGCTGTGTATAGCTGTGTATAGCTGCGTATAGCTGTGTATAGCTGTGTATAGCTACGTATAGCTGTGTATAGCTACGTATAGCTACGTATAGCTGTGTATAGCTGTGTATAGCTGTGTATAGCTACGTATAGCTGTGTATAGCTGTGTATAGCTGCGTATAGCTGCGTATAGCTGTGTATAGCTGTGTATAGCTACGTATAGCTGTGTATAGCTGTGTATAGCTACGTATAGCTGTGTATAGCTACGTATAGCTGTGTATAGCTGTGTATAGCTGCGTATAGCTGCGTATAGCTGCGTATAGCTGCGTATAGCTGCGTATAGCTGTGTATAGCTGTGTATAGCTGTGTATAGCTACGTATAGCTGTGTATAGCTACGTATAGCTGCGTATAGCTACGTATAGCTACGTATAGCTGTGTATAGCTACGTATAGCTACGTATAGCTGTGTATAGCTGTGTATAGCTGTGTATAGCTACGTATAGCTGTGTATAGCTGTGTATAGCTACGTATAGCTGTGTATAGCTGTGTATAGCTGTGTATAGCTGCGTATAGCTGTGTATAGCTGCGTATAGCTGCGTATAGCTTCGTATAGCTGTGTATAGCTGTGTATAGCTACGTATAGCTGTGTATAGCTACGTATAGCTACGTATAGCTGTGTATAGCTGTGTATAGCTACGTATAGCTGTGTATAGCTACGTATAGCTGTGTATAGCTACGTATAGCTACGTATAGCTGCGTATAGCTACGTATAGCTACGTATAGCTGTGTATAGCTACGTATAGCTACGTATAGCTGTGTATAGCTGTGTATAGCTACGTATAGCTGTGTATAGCTGTGTATAGCTACGTATAGCTGTGTATAGCTACGTATAGCTGTGTATAGCTGTGTATAGCTGTGTATAGCTGCGTATAGCTGCGTATAGCTGTGTATAGCTGTGTATAGCTACGTATAGCTGTGTATAGCTACGTATAGCTGTGTATAGCTACGTATAGCTACGTATAGCTGTGTATAGCTGCGTATAGCTACGTATAGCTGTGTATAGCTACGTATAGCTGTGTATAGCTACGTATAGCTGTGTATAGCTGTGTATAGCTACGTATAGCTGTGTATAGCTACGTATAGCTGTGTATAGCTGTGTATAGCTGCGTATAGCTGTGTATAGCTGTGTATAGCTGTGTATAGCTACGTATAGCTGTGTATAGCTACGTATAGCTGTGTATAGCTGTGTATAGCTGCGTATAGCTGTGTATAGCTGCGTATAGCTGTGTATAGCTACGTATAGCTGTGTATAGCTGTGTATAGCTGTGTATAGCTGTGTATAGCTACGTATAGCTACGTATAGCTGTGTATAGCTGTGTATAGCTACGTACAGCTGTGTATAGCTGTGTATAGCTGCGTATAGCTGTGTATAGCTACGTATAGCTATGTATAGCTACGTATAGCTGTGTATAGCTGTGTATAGCTGCGTATAGCTGTGTATAGCTGCGTATAGCTGTGTATAGCTACGTATAGCTGTGTATAGCTGTGTATAGCTGTGTATAGCTGTGTATAGCTACGTATAGCTGTGTATAGCTGTGTATAGCTGTGTATAGCTACGTATAGCTGTGTATAGCTGTGTATAGCTGTGTATAGCTGCGTATAGCTGTGTATAGCTACGTATAGCTGTGTATAGCTGTGTATAGCTACGCATAGCTGTGTATAGCTGTGTATAGCTGTGTATAGCTGCGTATAGCTGTGTATAGCTGTGTATAGCTACGTATAGCTGTGTATAGCTGTGTATAGCTACGTATAGCTGTGTATAGCTACGTATAGCTGTGTATAGCTGTGTATAGCTGTGTATAGCTGTGTATAGCTGTGTATAGCTGTGTATAGCTACGTATAGCTGTGTATAGCTGTGTATAGCTACGTATAGCTGTGTATAGCTGTGTATAGCTGTGTATAGCTGCGTATAGCTGTGTATAGCTGCGTATAGCTGTGTATAGCTACGTATAGCTGTGTATAGCTGTGTATAGCTGTGTATAGCTGTGTATAGCTACGTACAGCTGTGTATAGCTGTGTATAGCTGTGTATAGCTGCGTATAGCTGCGTATAGCTGCGTATAGCTGTGTATAGCTGTGTATAGCTGTGTATAGCTGTGTATAGCTGTGTATAGCTGTGTATAGCTGTGTATAGCTACGTATAGCTGTGTATAGCTACGTATAGCTGTGTATAGCTGTGTATAGCTGTGTATAGCTGTGTATAGCTACGTATAGCTGTGTATAGCTACGTATAGCTGTGTATAGCTGTGTATAGCTACGTATAGCTGTGTATAGCTGTGTATAGCTACGTATAGCTGTGTATAGCTAGGTATAGCTGTGTATAGCTGTGTATAGCTGTGTATAGCTGTGTATAGCTGTGTATAGCTACGTATAGCTGTGTATAGCTGTGTATAGCTACGTATAGCTGTGTATAGCTGTGTATAGCTGTGTATAGCTGTGTATAGCTGCGTATAGCTGTGTATAGCTGCGTATAGCTGTGTATAGCTACGTATAGCTGTGTATAGCTGTGTATAGCTGTGTATAGCTACGTACAGCTGTGTATAGCTGTGTATAGCTGTGTATAGCTGCGTATAGCTGCGTATAGCTGCGTATAGCTGCGTATAGCTGTGTATAGCTGTGTATAGCTGTGTATAGCTGTGTATAGCTGTGTATAGCTGTGTATAGCTGTGTATAGCTACGTATAGCTGTGTATAGCTGTGTATAGCTGTGTATAGCTGCGTATAGCTGTGTATAGCTGTGTATAGCTACGTATAGCTACGTATAGCTGTGTATAGCTGTGTATAGCTGTGTAGAGCTGTGTAGAGCTAGGTATAGCTGTTATATATATATATATATATATTATGATTACATGACGTTTTTCATATTGGTGCGCGAAACACAAAGTAATAACCGTTTGGGGGATATGGGGTGGTGGTGTTCTGGGGGTATAAGGGGGTACAATATGTCCCGCGCGGCCACGTGACCAGTTCGAAGGTCCCGGGCTCCGGTATCCCATTGGCAACCGCGCCATCTTGTTCAATGTTCATCACTCTCAAAAGTGTATTTGTTTTCACATTTACAAGCATTTACTGAGGAGATTTTTATTGAACCTAGTATCCATTGACCTTTTTTAAGTTCAAGTCTACATGTGGGAATTATTAGAAGAAAAATACGAGTGAAGGTAGGATTAAAATTAAGTTTTAGTTTTCTCCATATGGCTGCTACACGTGCTGAGATTCATGGTTGGTAACCAAGGCAGATGGCTTCACTGAATTTGGTTTCTTTCCTAGTGTCTGGAGTGAGAGACCTGTCTAGATTTGTATATGTTCTTGTAAAAATCTAGTTCTTAACGGAGAATTTCTATAGGTACTATAAAATACTTTACTGATAGAATTTCTAGTCGGGCTGTCCGGCTTTAACATGGAAATCAAAAATTATTTTAGTCTGATCATTTGACTTGATGTCTTGAACAGCCTTTGAAGAGAGCATGATTACGTTCTCTCTTGTAGTAATTTTTTAACTACAGTTTGTCTGAGGTTTTATGTATTTCAAATGCACTTGTTTTGCTGTTTTCAAGGTACTTTTTCCCTCGAGAACATTCACACAAGTGCTAGATAAAATGTAGGAAGAATTATTAGCAGTTTGTCTTTTTTTAACATGATAAACTGTCAGTCGTCTTCCTTACAAATAATTGCTCAGAATTACCTATGTTTTATGCCATACTGGAAGTAGTGCACAATGGATATATCTGAGGCAGCCCCCCCCCCCCCCCACACACACACACACTTATTTTGGTGGAGGGGGGCAGAATATGTTTGGGCCCCCCCACTTTTTAACAAGGCCAGTAATAAACAAGACCAGTAATAAAGTTATGATTAACAAAATCATTAACCCTAGATAACCCCCGACTTTGAATAAAGATATAATAAAGAAATTTATATTCAATGCCCGGAAAAGTGTTGTCTTGTGAGTATTTTTTGATGCTTTTGGACCTTTTGAATTCTGTAAATCCTTGTCCTAAAATGCAGGAAATGGTATTTCAGAGACTCTAGATTTCAAAATTTCCTGGGGGGCATGCTCCTGGACCCCCCTAAAAATTTTGCTCCTCCCCCCCCGGACACACACACACACACTTTTAGTGTCGCTCAGATGCCCCTGATCTGAGAGACAAATCACTCCCAAAAATCTTCGTTCACCTTAAAAAATTTCCAAAAATCTGAAAAAAATATCAAAAAATTCCTAAAATCCCATTGGATTTTGAAAACCCCCAAAATCTTTTGTACTTTTTTGTGAGTGATTTGCCCCGTGGCTAATCTATCATATGATTTTTCACGTGAATTTCTTGTGACAAGGGAAGTGAGGATTATTCGTTGGAGGTGGGATGGGGGTAAAGGTTAACTAATATGGCAGTGGCCCATTTCCAGATAAGTTAAACATTGGGGAAATATTTTATGAAATCTTAATGTCCCCAAATTACTAACAGTTTATTACCAGTCAATATTTCAGTGTACCACCTTGGTTTTGGCATATACATATAGGGTCCTTAGCGTCTTCCTTTGAAATACTTTAGGTGAGTTTGGCAGCTCTAAGTGATTGCAGTGTAATTTTATCATTCTTTGAAAACTGCTTTAAATACAAATCTACCGGTACAAACTTCTTCAGGAATTGTGGAAGAGAAGGTAAGAAAAATCAATTTGCAGAATATTTAGCTTTTTTGTAAGAAAACCACTTGGTTGCAGTAATTATGAAATGAACTGAGGTCCACATTTGAAGGTTCATTTCACTACTGTAAGCAGTTAATAAAGTGTAAAAAGTAGAATGCTGCATAGGGCAAAAAAAAACAACCTGTGTTTCCTATTTCTCTTCACAAAAACTTAGGTAGGGTAGGTTGGATTTACTTTTTTTAAACTTTTTTTTTACTTTTTTTTAATTTAGTGCCTAGGAATAACCATAATATTCTTTTGAACACCCAATGCCAATTACGCTAGCACATCTATTAAAGCTAATTTTGAGCAGATTTAGTAGGTTCTGATGCCATGCTTTCTATCCCAAGATGCAAATCATGCTGCAACTTGGGCCCATGCTCCTTAAAAATTCAATAAAAAGATTAGGGTCTGCATTTTGCTAGCAAAAAGCTAGGTAGGGTCAGGGAACTGGAAACCTACTAGGTATTTTTTTTTTTGCCTAGGCAGTGTTTTAGATTAGAGCAAAGTGAAAAGGTGGTAAATTACTGAGTTGATATCAAAACTATTCTCAGCAGTTTACGATCTTTTCACTTTGCTCTAAGTAAATAAAGTGGTCAGATCTTTATGTAGTCTTAGTCATGTTTATATTTAAATTAGGAATGCACTGGTCTTGCTGTTGTTAAGCTTTTTCTTGCTTAAAAACATTCACACAAGTGCTAGAAGAATTAAGGGAGAATTATTAGCAGTTTTTCTTTCATAATTGATGAACTGTCAGTCGTCTTCCTAACATCATTTTATATTGAGAACATTGACCACTTAAAATCATTATCTTGCTCTTTTGTGCACTTCTAGTCTCATACTCCATAAAATTATGGTATTTTATTTTCAGACTTTATATTTTTTAAATTTTAATTCAGACTTATCGACATTTAATTAGATTTTGAAAAGTTTTAAGTCATCACCATGAGCTCTGGTAAACATGATGACAGAGGGCGAGATCGTGGCAGTCGGGATCGAGATCGAGGAAGACCAAATGAGACCAACAAGAGTGACACCAAGTCTATTCGATGTCGAGTCTTTGTTGGTAATTTAAATACAGAAAATTTGTCGAGGCAGGAGTTTGAGGAAATTTTTTCAAAACATGGTCATGTTATTGGATGTTCAATTCACAATGGTTATGGTTTTGTTCAATATGAGAAAGAAACTGGTGCTGATGAAGCTGTAGTCAAGCAACATGGAAGTATTATAAAAGAAAGAAGAGTTGGTAAGTCATCAGGATTTTGATTTTACAACTATTTTTGTGGTCACCACTGACCGGATAGTTGACATGTTACTCGATCGATTGCTTGTCTTGGATCATACAACATCATCACCTCACAGTTATTGCTGAAGATTTGATTGTGGGCTGTTATCTTGGCAATTAAGAAGTGTTATTATTTTTCTGCTGACACTAATTTCTAAGACTTTTTTTAGGGCTGCACTTCTTTAATATAATGTCAATGATGAAATTTAAGCCCTATTATGTATATACAATATATTTGGTTGTAATAGCAATTGTTTTTGTTTCAATGTCCTCTAGATGTCAATTTGGCTGGTGATAGAAGAAAACCTGATAACAGAGAGAAAAGACCTGAATCATTTCGAGGAAGAGGAAGAGGACGGCCTGGTGGCCTAGACAGACCTCGGTAAATTATTGTTAACACTTTGAGGCCTGGACCTCCTCTCCCTGTGCTGAAGAAAATCATCTGGCATTAGCCAGAATAAACCTTAAAGACTCGTCAAAGTGTTAAAGAATTCTAAATCACTAAAAAAACATTGCTAGAAAAGCCATGATCTGTGAAACTAATGTAAAAGCCAAAATCTTTTTCTTTCTTAGTGATCGCTCACCGTCTCCTGTGAGAAGAGGAGTAGATGATCCATTTGGTGCCCCTGGATACAGAGGAGAGAACCGTCACTTTAGGGATGACCCTCATTCAAAGGACCCTCTGGATCGAGCAGATAGAGGTCCTTTAGGAGCACCATTGAAACGAAGTCCTTATGGTGCTCACAGAAGACCAGATGATTTGTATCCACAACAACCAGACCTGGACGAGCTTCCTGCGAAAAGGCCGAAGTCTGACTATGATTATCCATCAACTTTGAGTGGAGAGTTGCCATTTAACAAACCTGGTGCTGAATCACCAATTGATTGTGAGATTATCATTATAAACAAACAGCAAAGGTAGGCCTGGTCATAGCTTGTCAAAAATAATATTTATGTAAGTTTCATACTGATTAAGTTGGCCAGCAAGGTGTGACCTTTAAAAAATTAATGATATGAGATGGTATGATATGGAGTAATAATCATAGAGATCATATAAATACTAGAGGGGGCATCCTATCGTAATTTCAGTCAACCACGGGTAACCAATTGAACACCGCCATCTTGGATTTTTTTGGAGGTAAACATTAGGCGTGTTGTTTGGCAAAGGACTGGGTCTAGAACATTTGCCAACCAATTGACTGAAATATCATAGGTAATGGCAGCCCCCATGTGGTTACCAAATTTTCCCGCCAATGCCCCCTCTAGTATTTATATGATCTCTATGGTAATAATATGGTATGGTGTTTCATGGTATGCTATGGTACTGTATTGATATGGTGTGGTACTTTACAGTATGTTATGGTGTAGTATACTATCATTACTATGGTATAATAAATTATGGTGTGTTGGTATGGTATCATATGGTACAGTATTTTATGGTATGGTATAGTATTATGGTATGTGTAGTGTAGTGTAGTCAGCCACGGCTCCCCCCCCTTTTGATATAAAACAACAGACATGTCAGACATGTAATATAAATAACTTTTGTGGAAACACCACGTAAAATATTTCTTTTTACGTGGTGTTTCCACAAAACTTATTTATATTACTTTATCGCCATGAAAAATTTCAAAGAATTAACAGGCATGTAACTACAAAACTGATGCAATATGAATTATGTCAGGAAATGAACTGTTAACAGTGTATTCAATCTACTGAGTGTATGCATTTTGAGTATCTGTGATGTTTGCGTGTTTTGAGTATTTTTATATGACGTTTTTTAACCTTTAGAGTCTGTAAAATCTTCCTCCAAATACTAAGCAATATTGCTGCGTTTCCCTTGCTTGTTGCGTTAGTACGGCAGTATAAAGCAATATTGCTGCGTTTCCCTTGCTTGTTACGTTAGTACGGCAGTACTAAGCAATATTGCTGCGTTTCCCTTGCTTGTTACGTTAGTACGGCAGTATAAAGCAATATTGCTGCGTTTCCCTTGCTTGTTACGTTGGTACGGCAGTACTAAGCAATATTGCTGCGTTTCCCTTTCTTGTTACGTTAGTACGGCGGTACTAAGCAATATTGCTGCGTTTCCCTTGCTTGTTACGTTAGTACTAAGCAATATTGCTGCGTTTCCCTTGCTTGTTACGTTAGTATGGCAGTACCAAGCAATATTGCTGCGTTTCCCTTGTTTGTTACGTTAGTACGGCAGTACTAGGCAATATCGCTATGTTTCCCTTTGTCGGAGACTGGCATTGTTGTTGTTGTTATATCAGATTAATTAAGATTAGTTTAGAATTACATCAATAGAACCTAATTTAATTGGATAAGAGACATGCATGCGATCAGAGCTAAAGAGAGAATAGTGAAGTGAACATCGTATATTGTGACTGTGATTGTGAGTAAATTAAATCTTTATATAAATTAACCAGAAAATAGAGTGAATTGTGTGATTGCTGATAAGCGGTGGCAAAGTTTCCGACACCTGGCACCTCCATACGGGATTTATGTGAGAAGAGAAGCTTGAAACACAGCAAAGAAACGCGACCTTCGGTTATGGAGTCTCCCGAATCAACACTGCAAGTCAAGTTAGTACAACTGAAAATAACTATAGATAGGACCGAGAAGATACTTGAAGCTCAAAAGTCCGAGGCGATCGAACGCCACCAAATAGCTCTCAAGACCACAGCGAACGAAGTTGAACGTCTGAAAAGGGAAGTCGAAGCGCAGAAGATTGCTGCGAAGGATGATTTAAGTGATGTCGAAAAATGGGTGAGTGAAATCGATGCTAAACTGGAAAGCGCAGACCACGAGAACAGCCGTCTTCAAGAATGGCGAGAAAGTGTGAAAAGACAAGATATACACCGACAACGAGATGAAGAGCTTTCATACGAACGAGAACTACACGAGACGCGCATGAAATTCAAATCAGAATTACAAGCTACCAGCACCAAATCGACAACAAATGAAGCAATTTCTGGGCTACAAGCGAAGTTACCTAAGTTAGAGATAACAAAATTCAATGGAACTTATCAAGAGTGGACTCGCTTTTGGGGTCAGTTTACTGAAACCATCGACAAAGCAGGAATTCCTAGTGTGACCAAATTTGCATACTTGCGCGAATTGCTCGAAGCTAACGTGAGGAAAACGGTAGAGGCTCTACCATTCACCAGTGAAGGATACAACCGAGCAAAGAGCATACTGCAAGATAAATATGGAAAAGAATCAGAAATCATCAAAGCCTATACAAAGGAAATTCTTGAACTACCGAACATACCGAACGCCAATGTCAAGAGGATTCACGAGTTTTATGACAAGTTGATGTACGCTGTACAGTCGTTAGAGACCATGGGGAGTCTTCAACAGATTAACGGAAACGTGGCGTTAACACTCGAAAAATTGTCTGGAATTCGGGGTGATCTAGTGAGGACCGATCCTAACTGGGAAAGCTGGGATTTCGTTAAATTAGTGGAAGCATTGCATCTTTGGACGCGAAGAAATCCGATCGACAGTCAATCCATTGAGTCCAAACCTCGCGACCTCCGTCGCAACCGATTGTATCACGCACGGCGCCAAGACGACCGACCACGTGGGTGTATATATTGTGAAGATAAGACTCACAAATCCGGTGAGTGCTCTAAAGTGACAGCGACTTCCGAGAGAAAACAGATACTGGCTAAACGTCGTCTCTGTTTTAATTGCACTGGTGAAAACCACAGAGCAGCAGAGTGCCCGAGTAAACGAAAATGTCAACAGTGCGACCGACGTCATCACACGTCCATTTGCGATCAGACCGTGAAAATAGAGCCAGAGCGGGAGCCTGGGGAAGAAAATAAAGGCTCGGAAAGACTTTATACTTCCAACGAGAATGGAGAATGCGTGTTTCCTGTCGTAACCGTTCGAGTAAACGGGGTCCTGTGCAGAGCCTTAATCGACTCTGGGGCAGGGAGTTCGTACGCTTCCGCCAAGTTGATTCATGTCCTGAACATCGAACCAGTAGAAGTACAAACCAAGCAAATTGACATGCTCATGTGTACAAAACAAGTCTGTCTGGAATCGTATCAAGTTAAGATAGAGTCAACAACCAAGGAGTTCAGCATGAAAGCTCATCTGACCAAGGTGGACAAATCTGAACTGCTATCTCTGGAAAATCCGCGCTACGAGGAACTCATCGCCAAGTATACACACCTAAAAGGAGTTACAATGACAGATCGTGACAACAAGCCAAAACTTCCTATCCATGTAGTGCTTGGTAGTGGAGACTACGCGAGAATCAAGACTGAAACTCGACCACGCATAGGAAAAGACTGTGAACCAATCGCAGAACTGACCAAACTGGGGTGGTTTCTGATGTACCCTGGACAAGAATTTGACAGGAACACAATGTTGCTTACGCAAACCAGCCAATCAGATTACGAGCAACTATGTCGCCTAGATGTACTCGGACTCGAAGACACACCGGAGCACGATCAGGGAGTGGTTCATAATGAATTTAAGGAGCAGTTAACAAGAGACCAAGAAGGTTGGTACGAGACAGGATTACCGTGGAGAGGAAACCCTTTACGTCTGCCCACAAACGAGCGAGGAAGCCAACGTCGCCTCATCAGCCTCACAAGCAAGTTACAGCGTGACGGTCTCACTGCTGAGTACGATTCCATCATCCAGGAACAGAAAGAAAGTGGAGTAATAGAGCCAGCCAATAATCCAGCGAAGGGAGTCGAATTCTACATACCCCATAAAGCAGTGATACGGGAGACAGCGGAGACCACGAAAATGCGAATCGTATACGACGCGTCAGCGAAAGAAACTCCTGATGCCCCATCGTTGAATGACTGCTTGTACCCAGGCCCACCGCTCCAAAATAAACTGTGGGATGTACTCGTCCATCAGCGAACTCATCCAGTTGTGGTAACCGGCGATATCCAGAAGGCATTCTTGCAAGTTCGGATTAGGGAGAGTGAGCGCGACGCCCTGAGGTTCCATTGGCGGTGTGGAGAACATTCGAAGTTAGAGACGCTAAGATTCACGAGGGCGCTCTTTGGATTAGCTCCTTCGCCTTTTCTTCTCGCTGGAGTGATTGAACACCATCTGGAGTCTTGGAAGGAGAAATATCCCGAGACCGTTGCCGAGATACGCAAAAGTCTCTACGTGGATGATTTGCTCACCGGTGGGCAAACCGTTGCACTAGCACAGCAACACAAAGAGAGAGCGACAGAAATATTCGAAGATGCCAAATTCAAACTCCACAAGTGGAACTCTAACGACAGTGAGCTAGAGGTGAACGGTAAACCATCGGGAGAGGATGACGAACAATCGTTTGCGAAACAGCAGCTGGGAGGAGAATCAACCGAAACCAAGATGCTCGGGTTGAAATGGAACAAGGAAAACGACACGCTGGCCGTCACCTTTCCAACCGCCGACAACAGTGGTCCAATAACCAAACGTAGGATCCTGAGCAAACTCGCCAAGATATACGACCCCCTGGGCCTAGTTTCTCCGGTTACCCTGGAAGGAAAGATGATTTACCGCGAGGTGTGCAAGAGCCAGATACCGTGGGATACAGAGATCCAAGACCCTTTAAGACGTCGCTGGATGGCATGGGAAAAGACGTTGCCCAAGGAAGAGACGGTGCCACGCCCCATTGTGGAACACAGAGAGCCTGTGCTGAGTCTGGAACTCCATGTCTTTGGCGATGCGTCTACTCGTGGAATTGGAGCAGTAGTCTACTCGGTGGTCCAACAAAATGGTGGGAAAACACGGCGACTTGTGACAGCCAAAGCACGATTGGCTAAAGAAAGTCTAACTGTCCCCCGACTCGAGTTGGTGTCCGCCCACATGGCAGCCAACTTGGTGATGAATGTGCGAAACGCCTTGCAGGGGCTTCCTGAGCCGAAGATCCACGGGTGGCTGGACAGCAGCGTCGCACTCCACTGGATACGCGGTGATGGGCAATATAAGCAATTTGTGGCGAACCGAGTATCAAAAATAAAGCAACACCCAGAAATAGAGTGGAGACACGTTCCTTCGGAAGAAAACCCAGCCGACCTAGCCAGCCGTGGAGGATCTTCGAACAAGAAAACGCCCTGGTGGGACGGCCCAAAATGGCTCGAAGATCCAGCTCAATGGCCAGATAACCCTCTAACACAACCATCCACAACATCGGAAGCAGAAGCTAAGGTAATACGAGAGGTCCTATGCGCAACACACGCAGAGAACGTGCCCGATGACTACGATAAATTATTAAAGAAGCACAACCTTCATCGCACACTACGAACATGCGCTTGGATCGCAAGATTCACGCACAATTGCAAGAGCACCGAAAAACGAAGTGGCCCACTGACTACAGAAGAGATCAACAGCACCCGCTTATGGTGGATCAAGAGAGTTCAACGCAGTTGTGACATCGTGAAGGATCGAGAACGACTCAACCTTCAAGAGAATGCCCAAGGAATACTCGAGTGTCGTGGTCGAATACAGGGGGAGTATCCAGTCTACCTGCCAGACACTCATGCTTTCACCGAGAAGTTAGTAGAAGAAGCGCACTGGCACACCCTCCACGGCGGAGTCGGGCTAACCATGACACATGTGCGCCAAAAGTACTGGATACCAAGACTAAGAAGTTTGGCCAGGCGAGAAATCAAGTCTTGCTACGGTTGTCGTAAATTCCATACAACCGCCGTGACCAGACCGCCCCCTGGAAACCTACCACGAGATCGCACCGAGGGAGACCACGCTTTCCAAGTAATCGGGGTTGATTACGCTGGACCGCTGGCGTATCGCACGAAGACTGGAAAACAAGCCAAAGCATACATAGTCTTATATGCTTGCAGCCTCACGAGAGCACTTCATCTGGAGCTGACAACTACCATGGAAACAAAAGAGTTTCTTGGAACGCTCAAACGGTTAATAGCACGTAGGGGGAGACCCGACAAGATCTACTCTGACAACGGGCGAACCTTCGTTGGAGCAGCACGATGGGTTCGCACAGCAATGGAAGACGAGAAACTACAACACTTCCTAGCGTCCAAGAACATAAAATGGCAGTTCAACCTGAGCCGCGCCCCATGGTGGGGCGGTCAATTTGAGCGTATGGTGGGGTTGGTGAAAACGTCCTTGAACAAAGCTATCGGTAAAGCATGTCTAACTTGGACAGAATTGTCGGATGTCCTATTAGACGTTGAAGTTACTCTCAACAACAGGCCGCTGGGATACATTGAGGATGATCCAGAGTCTCCAATCCTGACACCAAACTCATTGATATTTACGTCCTCCAACAATCTTCCAGAAATGGCAGCACATCATGTCGAAGACAAGGACCTCCGCAAACGAGCAAAATTCTTGAAAAGGTGCAAAGACGTTGTCTGGAGACGATGGACAAAGGAATACGTGCGAGGTCTACGGGAAAGGCACATGCAGTACTACGGGAAACCACTCACCTTAGCAGTAGGTGACGTAGTAATCATTAAGTCTGATGAAAGAAATAGGGGTGAATGGCCCCTAGGTATTGTCGCGGAGTTGTACGAAGGAAGGGACGGTGTAGTTAGAGCAGCGAAGCTACGCGCAGGAAAGAGCTTCATCGAACGACCAGTGCAGCACCTTTACCCACTGGAGCTGAACTGCGACATGGCAGAAATACAACCAGAAGTCCTGAACGCAGATGCACCAGAGTTTAGACCAAGAAGAGATGCGGCAGCTGCTGCGGCATTGCGTGTCCAACAAATAGCGGATGACTCAGGATGAATGTTGAACACTTAGAGTATAATCTAAAGTATATCCTAAACGGTTACATACACTATATATATATTACACTATAATCTATGTAAACTTTTAAAGCCAGTCTCCATGGGACATATACCTCAAGGGTGAGCTATATGGGGGGAGTGTGTCGGAGACTGGCATTGTTGTTGTTGTTATATCAGATTAATTAAGATTAGTTTAGAATTACATCAATAGAACCTAATTTAATTGGATAAGAGACATGCATGCGATCAGAGCTAAAGAGAGAATAGTGAAGTGAACATCGTATATTGTGACTGTGATTGTGAGTAAATTAAATCTTTATATAAATTAACCAGAAAATAGAGTGAATTGTGTGATTGCTGATAAGCGGTGGCAAAGTTTCCGACACCTTGTTTGTTATACGTTAGTACTACGGCAGTATATATTCAGGCAATATCGATGGGTACGTTATTACAAAATAACTGTTTGAAAATCCTTAGTACGTTGGTACGAGTAATAAAGCTACAACGGACGAAATTTCGTTCCTTTATAACGCATCATATGGTATGTTCTGATGGTACTCTATGGTATAACAGCCCCTCTAAGGTAATCTATAGAGACAAATGGTACATAGTCCAAAAAGTCAAAACACTTTCATTATTTTTTACAGAGGATATGCCGACATTGTTGAGAAGAAGTTGAAGAGCCATGGTTTGGTGGTGGAATGTGCTCACTTGCCTGAGACAGTAACACTTGCTGATGAACTGGAGGACGCTTCAAGAAGAGGTGTACTGTACGGCATTATCATCAGTAGCCAACATGAAGTACATTATTCAGTAACTGTTCATATCCTACATGGCACACAACAAGGTAAACTCTATTACCAGGGAGGTAAAGTAGATAGTTGTTTATACATAGTCACTTCAGTTAACCAGGTTTTGTGGTTGGAAACTACTTTCCTGTATCAGAGGCATTTAACTGGTTCATTGCGTGGTATTTTCTATATAGTTTTAACAAAAGAAACTAATGCTGTGTATCAGAGTTGTTTAACTGGCGCATTGGATGGCATTTTCTATACAGTTCTACAGGTAGCAAGGAAAACTAATGCTGTTTATGACAGGCATTTAACTCATAATCACTGTATATTGTTGCTTTTAAAAAGTGATATCCTACAACGAAGTATTTTACATCCGTTCACTTTTCTTTTGAACTTGTGGCTTGCAAAAGAACTTTTTTGCGTTTTTGTGCATCTTAGATCGTTGACTACCATTAGCAGTCGATCAATTCGGTATTTATTAAGGATCATTCTGAATTTCTGTTCTACCGTTGGTATATCAGAAACAATTAAGCCGTTACACAATCTTTTTTTAACTGTAACGAATGCCACTGGCCAACCACTAATTTTACTGGTCATCAATCCAAGATTTTTTGTACGTTTTGCATACAACAGTGGTTGTGTTTCTTCGCGTTTTGAAGTGCTTTTTGTGGTCAAGAGTAGATCATAAGTTTGCCTTTTTTTTAGCGGCTTGTTTTTCGTTTTTCTTCTCCCAATCCTATATATGTATTTGATTTTTCTCAAAGTTTTGGAATCATGGTTCTCTGTTGCCTACTGGTTTTGTATATACTTTTTTCCCGCACAGTATAATTTCCGTTTTTTTGGTAAGAATCATTGGTCGTATTTCTCCCTCCTGAGTATTCAGGATAATTTTTTTTATCAAATACACAATTCCATCTGGTCTCCACATGTGTCTTGTCAAACTGATTTTTTTGTATTTAAAAATGCTGGTAGTGCGACCAGGATTGAACATGATGATTTTGGAGACGTTCTCTGGTTGAAAATATTTATTTATTACGAGCTTTCGGCTGCCAGACTGCAGCCTTCAACGGGTAGTTACAAAATACAGTGATTGCAGACGACTACGGTTTACAATTACAGACTATACGCCTACGCTACGATTAACAATACAATGACAAACAAAAAACTGGATGTGACAGTTCCGCCTATATGATACTCTGTGAACTCTAACGATTGTTCTATTTCTATTTCTTTTGTGTTCCAAGAGTCGATTCATATTTTTTGCCACTAATCTGTAAATGCCATAGCTGGAGTTTTTACACATTTTTTTCATCACAGTGCAGTGAATGTAAATTTTTTTCCTGATTTTGTTCGGAACAAATTTCGCTTCGTCACAGTTTGTGTAACTTTTTTGGACATGGAATTTTTTTTAAATGTTGGCCTTCAACCATTTTGTAAAGATTTTTTGCGGTCACTTTTTTCTGGATCTACTGCGTTCCCCAACGGCAGTACTTCGCTTGTTTTAAATGTTTTTGAAGAGATTTTTTAATTTCCCAAGTAATTTAAGTTAAACTGGAGATTTCGTTAAAAATAAATGGGAATCATAACTTTATCTTTTATGGAAAAATATACTCTTTGTATTACACCACTTTTTTAAGCGTTTGATATCCGACTTCTAGATTTTTTGTCTTGCCTGATACTTCCGAACTTTTTTTTTGCATTGAACAGACTCTTGTCTCTAAGATAAAATCTTTACTTGGCGGCTGACTTCGGAACTTGACTGGGTTTCTTTTTTGGTTTGTTTTTTTAATTTTTTCAACGAAATTGTTTTGTCTTTTGTGGTACTTACCGAACATGCAATTGCCTCGAACTATGACCTCTGTTTTTTTTGTGTGTTTTCAAGTTCTACTGTTAATATGCTTATACACTAACTATGGTATAACACATAGGCATAGAGTATGGTGGGGGGGGGGGGGGCGGGCTGAGGGGCTTTAGCCCCCGGAGAAATCACAATGGGCCCCCCAGCAACTGACTCATCAATCACCATTCACAAATTATATATAGCTTACTCGTTAGGCTAAAGTAACTGTTACAGCCTCATTCCTGTCAACCAAAAGCACCCATATACAGTGATAAGTCAACCCAGTAAACACAACATCGAAAAATTGTTGAAATATGTTGTATTTTAACTAGTTTTTATGACATTTCATGACCTTCATAAAAATCCCCCCTTAGAATGAAGGAAATGGCATTTCCAAGACTCTAAATTTCAAAAAATTCCGAGGGGGCATACCCCCGGACCCCCCTAGAAGAGTCCCTTTTTGTAAACGCCCCACACGAGAAAATTCTTAGAAAGGCCCTGTTCAGCACTTCAGCCCCTCTAGACGAAAACAAAACTCTACGCCTATGGTATAACAGTATGTAAAGGCGGTTTTGTGACTAATAAAATAATTTTATATATTGTGAGGAATAGCCCACAGACTCGTAAAGTTTGTGTTTAACAGTATAAGTATTCTTCGCTATTTCTTAGCACAAATTATTGCTCAATAATATTAATGTTATAGTCTTGTTGATTATAAATATGAATTGCAACTTCTCTCTTTAATGTAAATATTTTGTAAATGGCTCGTTTATATATAACAAACTAAATGTAAGGTGCCTGCAACAAAAATGTCGATTTTGACATCTCGTGGAGCAGGGGATGTATAATTTTGTTTTCTCCAGCTCAAAGGTAACATTTCCAATCCAAATTGTATGTTCTAGATTGTGACTTCCTACATTTCATACTTGCGATTGCTTTTCAAATCAACCATGTATTAAAAAAAATTCTATTTGTTTGATAGTAATTCCAATTTCCCAGATATTTATATGTTTTTAAATATAAAAAAATATATTTTGCATTGGCAATATAAATTAAGTTTGTCGAATTTAACTTTTTCTGGGCAGCATTCAACTCTTAAATTTTAATATTCTTGTACAATATGTATACATGATATATTTGTACGTTTGGTTTTTATGAAAAAAAATATTGTGGAATTTTTTTAAAGTGAGTGACGGCATTTTTTTCAAAAGATTTCCCCATAGCTTCCATTTGGTTGTGTTATGGAGAAACTGCGAAATATTTTGACTGACATGGTAATCGCAGGCGCAAATGTATTGATTTGTGGGGAGTCACCATACTACTCCCGTTGTTAGTTGGTTTATTCGTATCACTGATCATTTGCTAATAGCTTCTGCTTCCATTTTTCCTCCAGAACACAGAAATATGCCTTTAGAAGATGCTATTAATCTTGTGAGTCGTAATTTTGAAATGTATATGCAAGCTCTTCGGGAGCGTGAACGAGGTCGTGAACAAGGACCAGCAGTTTCTGGGGAGCCTGTCGAGGCGGCTAAGGGCTACGGTGCGGCTAATAGCCTACCAGCCACTAGTGTAGCTGCTGTACCCTATAGTCCTGAAATTGCTCGACTTTTGAACATGGCCGCGGATGGCAAGTCGTTGAGTGCGAACCAGTATAGTCAACTTATAAATGAGTTCACGAAGTTGCGAGATGATCTTCTTAAACAAGAAGGAAGAACTCCTCCTGTCTCCTCAGGTACTGTATGTCGCCCTGTACTACTCTCACTACTTGCATCCCTGATTAGTCTGGCTACTTCAAAACCTAACTATTTAAATAAGTAATTTTCTATGAGACAATTCTTATGACCAATATCGTTGATTCATCATTCTATTGTGATTATGCATTTTATTCTAATTATGTGCATTCTATTCTAATTATGTGCATTATATTCTAATTTCTAATTGTAATTTGTATTTTATTGTGTGATTATGCATTCTGTTTTGATCGTTTTTGTGAGTTGGTAGTTTCAGCCCCCTTCAGTAGGAATGCGAGAGATTGGGTGTATGATGTATGCCAATGAAATGTTTACCAAGCTTTTATGAAGACTGTTGTCTAGATATTGAAGAAACTAGTCTGTTTCGAAATATCAAATAGCCTATTCAAGAAGCCATTCATCCTTCAGCTCCCAACCTGACCTGTAGCTCAGTTGGTAGAGCATTGGACTAGTGAACCGAAGGTCGTGGGTTGAAATCCAAGCCAGGCCAAGTAGAGTTTCTTCTACTTGTCCAGTATGGTTCATCACTCGGAGTAACACATTATTATTGTCCACCCGAGTTCACTGTTCCACAATAATCATTCGAAAATTCATCTTATTCCTAGCTTTCTTATTTTTAGGATCTACTTCCAAGCCTTTTCCAACTGACCCTCAGTCCATCGCTCTACAACAGGCAGAACTTCAGGCGAAAATTTTAAGTATTCTAAACCCCACCACTATATCAAAAGTAGCCAATGACAACACCGCTGCCACAGCCAATAGTCTTCCAGTCAAGGCGAACTCGTCACCAGGCTCTGAGGCTAAATCAGCGGCCAAGATTCCTGTTCTTACTCCTTCGTACAGTTCCTCTACTGCTTTCAAGGCACCTTCTTCATCTGTTCCTTCCCAGACTGCATCAGGAGCGAACACAATACTTGGAATGGCACTGTCTACTGTTCGTGGTAGTGCAGCTCAAAATGCCACCACCCTTCAACATCAAACTCCTGTCATGCGTACAACCAGCTCTCCCTATGCACCAGCTTCAGGCACTTCCGCTGTACGCTCAACACAACCACAAGTCTGGTCGCAGGCTCAGTACCGTGTCCCAACAATTGGAAGTGCCATTGCAACAACTGCACAGAGCTATCAGTATGGTGTCCATGGGCAATACACCAGTACTACCAACACTGGTTATCGCGCAGTTCTTCCAAACAGTTACCCCAGAAGATATTAACTACACGGTGTGATAAACAAAACTGTTCTGATTTTTTCTCTGTAAAAAGAATGATTATTGCCATATAGCTGTCTTTATAAGCTGTTTAAAAAACTTATGGTTGTCTTTTATTAATATTGTTGTTATCAATTTTAACGTAGGCAAGAATTTTAAACAGCCACGTTGGAAACGCCTGAAGCTTTTAGCAAGCATGTGAAGTTTTATGAAAGTTTTAATTACATTACAAGAGCTGCTTTGTTTGTCTTTTATTTCAGTATATGCACAGCAGAATAGATACCATCTTTAATTTGGTGGCGTCGGTCATCTTTGATTCAGTAGCGGCGGCCATCTTTAATTTAGTGGCGGCGGATATCTTTTGATTTGATGGCGGCGGCCATCTTTAATTTGATGGCGGCGGCCATCTTTAATTTGATGGTGGCGGCCATCTTTGATTTAGTGGCGGCGGCCAACTTTAATTTACTGGCGGCGGCCATCTTTTATTTACTGGCGGCGCCCATCTTTAATTTAGTGGCGGCGGATATCTTTTGATTTGATGGCGGTAGCCGTCGTCTTTAATTCGGGGGCGGCGGCCATCTTTAATTTGATGACGGCGGCCATCTTTACTTTGGTGGCGGCGGCCATCTTTAATTTGATGGCGGCGGCAGTCTTTAATTTGATGGCGGCGGCCATCTTTAATTTGGTAGCAGTCTTTCATTTGATGGCGGCCATCTTTAATTTGATTGCGGCGGCCATCTTTAATTTAGTGATGGCGGTAGCCGTCGTCTTTAATTCGGGGGCGGTGGCCATCTTTGATTTAGTGGCGGCGGCCAACTTTAATTTACTGGCGGCGGCCATCTTTTATTTACTGGCGGCGCCCATCTTTAATTTAGTGGCGGCGGATATCTTTTGATTTGATGGCGGTAGCCGTCGTCTTTAATTCGGGGGCGGCGGCCATCTTTAATTTGATGACGGCGGCCATCTTTACTTTGGTGGCGGCGGCCATCTTTAATTTGATGGCGGCGGCAGTCTTTAATTTGATGGCGGCGGCCATCTTTAATTTGGTAGCAGTCTTTCATTTGATGGCGGCCATCTTTAATTTGATTGCGGCGGCCATCTTTAATTTAGTGATGGCGGTAGCCGTCGTCTTTAATTCGGGGGCGGTGGCCATCTTTGATTTAGTGGCGGCTGCCATCTTTGATTTAGTGGCGGCGGCCATCTTTAATTTAGTGGCGGCGGCCATCTTTAATTTGGTGGCGGCGGCAGTCTTTAATTTGATGGCGGCGGCCATCTTTAATTGGATGGCGGCGGCCATCTTTAATTGGATGGCGGCGGCCATCTTTGATTTAGTGGCGGCTGCCATCTTTTATTTCATGGCGGCGGCCATCTTTGATTTCATGGCGGCGGCCATCTTTGATTTAGTGGCGGCTGCCATCTTTGATTTAGTGGCGGCTGCCATCTTTGATTTCATGGCGGCGGCCATCTTTAATTTGGTGGCGGCCATCTTTAATTTGGTGACGGCGGCCATCTTTGATTTACTGGCTGTGGCCACAGAATAAAGATTATACAGAAGGGCCACTTAGCGGGACAACGTGTCCTCGTATTTTTATGCAAAAATATGCAGTTTACTGGCTAGGACAGCCAGTTCAGCGTGCTTATTGGCCAGAACATGCAGTTTACTGGCTGAGCAACATGCGTAATGAGACATGCGCGGAGACAAAAACTTCAAAGGTTCCGACCCGAGTGGCTCTTCTGTATAGTCTTTATTCTGTGCTGTGGCCATCTTTGATTTAGTGGCGGCAGCCATCTTTAATTTGATTGCGGCGGCCATCTTTTATTAGGATTCTCCATGCAGAGGCCAAGTGTTTCTCCACCTGAGGGCTTACAAAACACCGGAAAATTGCGCTCTGCGTTGGAAAACTATGAATTGTTGGATATTCAGAAGAATGTTTCGCCAGCGAGAAGGTGCTTTGTAAAACTGCGGAGAACGCTTTTTTTTTAACAATTGTTTGGATAGAGGTTGGAACATTCTTCCGAGTGTTTTTGATATAGCATATTTTTTTCGGAATTAAAGAAGTGTACAAAATTTTTGGGAGGTGTATTGTATTTTGTTCTGTACAGTCTGTATTTTACACAACAAATTTTTCACATGTATAAATATATTCTTAGTCCGTTTAATGCGTACTCTACTGAAGAAAGACCAAATAATAATGCATGCAATTCCAGTTCAATTCTCAGGTCAAGTGCTTGACTCCAATCTCTTAAATGCTTGATCAAGTCTTCCACAGTCTTGTTTAACTTGTTCAATTATTTGTTCCTAGTAAAAAAACACATTTTAGTTACTGAGCAGCTGGTCCAAGCCATCCTAAAGGGCTAACTGAGAGCTACCTGTTCAATTTGCTCTTTGGTCTGTGGTCCAATGGAGTCTGGATACTGATGATCTGTATTAGGATAATTACCAACAACTCCTTCACTACAAAGACGTTTAGGCTGTGGTTCTTCATCCAGTTTTGCATAAATAGCTGAGCGAAGAGCATCTCTATCATCTTCGGTTTTCTACATAAATGCATTTTGAATAAACACAATAAGATAGCTAATAAAATAATCATAGGCATAGCAGCCCAATTCTGTCTGTTTGGGGGGCAGAGATTTTTGCCTGAAAAACTTAAATATTGGGTTAAATATTGATTTTTAAGTCGTATTTTCAGTTTTTGTTTAACGTATGAATTTTTCTTGAACATTTCACAGCAATACATATCGAAATTGCCCAAAATTCCCAACAGAAAGTGCCCTAATTTTCCTTTTTCAAAAGCTGCTCCCCACCTAATACACCCATGAAAATAATTGGTTATTACAGCATTGTGTTGTACTATATCTTAGGGATACATGATGAAGATATGCCTGGATATGACAGTACATGTCTATGGCTTTTTTTTGTTTTTGGTTTTTTTTTGGGGGGGGGGGGTGCCCATGCTGGCAGGGGTGGGAGATCTGGGAATATTCTTTTCATGCTTGACATTGCAATTTTTGTTCCTCCAAACTCCAACTCACTTTATTAATAAACTCTCCTTAACCATTTCATTCCCATTGGTGCCAAATGGCACCTTTTGCTTTTTACTCTGTTAAATGCCAGACAATTTTACCCATCGAGGCAAGACAGGGGTGTTGGAGTGACACTAAAAGTGGGGGGGGGGGGCAAAATTTTTAGGGGGGTCCAGAGGCATGCTCCCCCTGGAAATTTTGAAATCTAGAGTCTGAAATGCCATTTCCTGCATTTTGGCACAAGGATTTACAGAATTCTAAAGGTCCAAAAACGTCATAAAATACTCAAAAGACAACACTTTTCTGGACATTGAATATCTGCATTCAAATTTCTTTATTATATTTTTATTCAAAGTTGTGGGTTAGCTAGGGTTAGTGTATTGTGTTGGGTCAGGCTTACAAGAGGTACATTTAAAAACAGAATTCAATCTATAAAATATATGGTATGTATAAAAATTGTTTTCTTGTTGATTTTGTTAATCATAACTTTATTACTGGCCTTGTTTATTACTGGCCAAGCCATCCCCCCCTGCTTCCGCCACCCCTGAGGGAAGACCACTTGACATGACATGGTGGGTGTTAAAGGGTAATAACATTGAATTGACTTATTAATCCATTGTTACCTATAAGATGTCTGAGGGTTGTCCCTTTGATGAGTAAAATTGTCTAGCATTAGCCAGAGAAAAACAAAGGGGTTAATCCTGTGTAGGTGTGAATAAAAAACAACTTTATTACCTGTTTACGAGACTTGGGATTTGGATCATCGTATGCCCATCTTATATTCAAAACTTCTTGACCTTCAAGTCTCTGATCAGACATGGCTATCTTGAAAAACAAAAAACTCCAGAAAATTAGCTTTTTGAAAGTACAGAAATATGTAACCATAAATCTAAATACAATTTTCAATGAAATTACCTTTGCAAATTCACTGTTTACTCTATTTTTATATCGTACAAATGCAATTTGACGTTTTGGAATATGACGGATATCCTAGAAATATATATGGTAATAGAGTTTCAGCCTGGAATTTTTGCAAAGTGAAGTGCTGAACACTCTCACAGCAATTTCATTCAACCATGTTTACCTACCTCAATCTCACCCCATTCACCAAACTCCGACCATAAAACACTTTCCAGGTCGTAATGTTTTCCTAAACGCCCCACATACAATGTCCTGCAGTCTTTGTCAAATGAACCCACTCCTCCCATATTTTCACTATGTAATTTATGTTTCTCTCTGCCAAATATATCATGTATCAAGTCTATCCTGAAACACACATAAAATTTATAATCGTAAGGGTGGATGGTTGTCCCTGAGGTGTGTAAACTACTGAAATGTGTTAAAATATCTAGCAAAAGTCTGACAATTTTTTCTACCTTTTTGCATCTTTATCAGTAGGGACAAGGTGCAGAAAGCCACATTCTGGACCAAGATGACAGCATCCTCTTGCAAAATATATACAAAAATAGTTCTTTTTTCGATTGGGGTCATGTAGAGTGGCTTTAGTGTAACCAGCATCTTTACTGATGCAACATTTAGTCTCAGCTGGTCCTATTCAAAAGAGGTATCAGTGACAGACATTTTTAGTAGATATCCATCAACCTCAAAAATACCAGTACATTGTACTATACTCTCTCTAATGCCAAGGAAATTATCTCTTAATAATAATGATTGAAATGGTGATAGGTTTGCATACACTATTAAATCTATTATAGACATGAGAGAACAACCCTGTCAAAAACTTGACAAAGCTATTTAAGTCATGGGCTTCTGGGACAGCGTCGGCCACAGTTGAAATCCAAATATTACCAGGGTTAAGTCACATTGGCCTGAAAAACAGAGAAAAATCTTCTCGATGTTTTGAGCGAAGGCCCCTTCTGACTTTAACCCCGGTAATATTTAAGTCATGAGTGGGCTGGATCTAGGATTTTAGATTAGGAGGGGATGGGACTAACGGGTGCTATTTAGGGAGATTCCTTTCAGGTGCATGCCCACATTGGGGGGGAGGTGCACTTTCCCTAGCATGGGGTGCAACTCGGTTGCAAATAGGGCCCCCCACCCTGGATACCCATGCTGCCCATGCTGGCCCATCTCTATCTAACACTACTACCCCCCCCCCCCCCCCTGAAATCTAGCTTGCAGCTGTATTTGTACCATCATGCTTTGTTCCTTTCCAATGATCACCAATCCATCGATCATACCAAATATTATACTCATTTGCTCCTTCAGGTCTCCAGTGAATTTTCTTTGCATCTTCTGGGTCTACTTGTCTTCTTGCTGCACGTTTAATATACTCTGTATTCTTCTTCTCAATTTCTTCTGAACTTCTCCTCAAACTCTTTACATCCTCCCTTTGTACATCCTTGCTTTCATCTTGTCCATTCACAGGCCATGTCTGCCAGCCATCTGGTTCACCCCATTGTGTTGTATTAGTCCATAAATTTTGATAGTACCAATGACCAGATTGATAATCATACAATTTACGCCAACATCCTCTTTCCTCGCTAGTTTCATACTGTTGTTGGGAACCATAATTATTGCTCCACTCAGGGGCACTTAAATAGCTTTGATAATTTGAATATCCATCGTTTGTGTAGTACCCTGGGTACGCTAAATTACTAGAATTATTAGATAAGTTGTTTTCACAGTTTGTGCTAGACTGGGAAGTCCTATTTTCGTGCATTTTTTTGTCACAATAATATTCCAATACTTGTATGTTACTGTTGTTTCTTGCGCTATTAATACTGTAGTATTAAAAAGCTATACACGAGAAGTAGAATCCAAGATGGCGACCAATACGGTTTTTTAAGGATAAAGTTCTCCAATGGACTCCAAATTTAATAGGAGCTAGTGTAAGCATTAAGTTTTACTGCCCTAACGTGGCAATTGGCAAAGTATGTTTTATTCTTAAATATCTTCTTATTTAAGGGTATTTGTCCAATGTTTTACGAATGTACGCTGTTATTTGACGGCAGCCATATCGAAACCTACCTGTAGTGTATAGATATTTAGTTATGACCTGCACGTGTCCAGTAGGTTCTATTATTCATTGCTTCAAGCCTCCCACAGGTTTTACGTTTCTACCATTCGATTATTACCACTCAAAGTATTAGTCATGAATAAACGCAAACTACACAAAGACCATCAGTCCAGTTCATCCTCCAAAAGACCACATGGTGAGAACCCCAGCACCACAAAACCAAAAGACATTTGGCAAAGTGATCAAATTGTTGCAGAGTTAGAGAAAGTGTTTCAAAGTCACGGCAAGGCCTCTGATGCAGCTGCCATGAAGAAATACATGAGAGGTCAATTTGAATTTTTTGGTGTCAAAAGTGTTCAAGGCAGAGAATTGTGCAAGGAAGTTTTCAGTGCTAAAGACAAGGACCTTCCAAACAGTGAGCTGCGTCGGTTTGTTTTAATGCTATGGGAGAAACCTCAGAGAGAACTACAGAATAAAGCTGTGGAGTTCCTGGATAAACACAAGAAGAAATTGTGCCAAGAGGCTAAAGAATTTGATGAGAATATGGAGCTTTTCAAAACTCTCGTTGTGACAAAATCCTGGTGGGATACAGTAGACATGGTGGCCAGTAAACTGGTTGGACATCTTGTACAGACTCACCCAAACAAAGGTGTACCAGTAATGAAAGACTGGATCAAATCTGAGAACATGTGGCTAAGAAGGACTGCTATTCTTCATCAACTTAGCTATAAAGAAAACACCAATTCCAACTTGCTGTTTCAGTTTAGTCTTTCTAGATGTGAGGAGGAAGAGTTTTTCATCCGGAAGGCAATTGGTTGGGGATTACGACAGTATGCACACACCCAGCCTGACAAGGTTAAGCAGTTTCTTTTGAAGAACAAGGACAGTTTGAGCAAATTAAGTTTCAACGAAGCTTCAAAACACCTAAAGATGGCCAAAAAATGAACTGATAAGTGGCTTTCCTTTCACATTTGCAGTGGCAGATTACCAGTTTCAGGGCCTGTAGGCTAAATAAAATTCACAGCCCTTTGATATTTTCCAAAAAATTTTTTGAATTTAGAGTCTCAGAAACACCATTTCTTGCATTCTGAGGCAGTGTACGATACGGCCCTGATATTCGTATAACGACTAATCTTAATGAAAAATCCATTCTCTGGAAATTACGAGCCTCTTGCAAGCCCAGGCCTGTAGGATTCAGTCTACTCAGCCTACTGGGTAATCCACCACTGCACATTTGTTAACTTGACTTTTATTGCCACAAGACCAACCAATAATTTTTTTCCTATAGGCAGTGGGCTCTTCCCAGAATAATGGGAAATATGGTTGAAGCTATTCCAGTTTAGTCTTTTTTGCTTTCTTATGCTAATGTAATTTTTGTTAAAAATTCCTGTAGAACTAGCCAAAAAATATTTGATTTGAACATGGGGTATTAAGGAGTTATTTCTTTCCAAATACTTCATGAAACAAACTGCAGCAAATAAATAATTAAACTTTATTTTTTTCTCTGTAAAACAATTATGTATAAGAACATTGATTTGAATAATTCTACTATGAGTAAAACACAGGATAATAGATGATAAATTAATGAATTATAATACTATACAATAAATGGTAAAAACCATTGGAGATAAAAAAGACTAAATTTTACATGAAAAATTTAGATAAAATAAGACCACAGAGTTGGTCCTTACAGTAAGTGCTTTGTTGCAAAGCAATTATTTGGAGTACAGCATCTAGTATTCTTGAAATGGGAGTGAAATCTAACTAGATACAAATTATATATATTTGCTCTAGATTCATCTGATTTTATACACTTATGTCATCTATTTAAAATATGACATAATGTACCATTATCAGTGGTGTGACCAGTGTTGATTTGCAAATGATGTAATCTCGTGGTTGTAATGTACATTGACCCAAACCGAGCACTAGTATTCCTGACCAGAAATCATCACCAGACTAGCAGGATGGTTGCTTTCCTTTCTTGGTACTGCTTGGTGGTGTTAGAACACCCAAGGCAGGAGATGGTGGACTGCATCTTGATAATGGTGCTGGGGGAGAGTCATTCTTTTGAGCTACAGCCTTGTTCTGTAAAAAATAAAGTTTTATCTTAATTATTGCATTTATTCAACCATTGCTACCTACTCTAAGGCTATCGGGGGTTCACCCTGAGATACGTAAAAGGGACCATGTTCTTTTTTTGTTGTTTGTTTGTTTGTTTGTTTGTTTGTTTGTTTGTTTGTTTGTTTGGGGGTTTGGGGGGAGGGGGTACTCACACAGGAATGGGTTAAATACAGTAAGTATAATGGGTTAAGTACAGTAAGTGTACTTTTTTGTCTTTTCTTAAAAAATATTCATTCCTCTTACCAATAGAGACAAAGCATTAACATGGGTTTGGATATTTGGACAGTCCTCAGGTAATATCTAAAAGAAAACACAAGAATTGACTGCCATTAATAAGATATGATTTTTAGTTGGGCAATACTGTACAGCAAATGGGGGAAGAACAGCAATTGCTGTTCAAGAGTTACTGTGAATGATGTTTTCATGTGAATTCATCAATAAATTTAGACTGTACCTTGTCAAATAAGCGAATGTTAACCGTCCCTTGGTCCTTGACAACAGCTGAAAATGGTCTCATCCATTGAATGCATGGGGAAAGCTCTTGCCAAGAAACTCCTTAATTAAAATAAATAAGAAAGTGAGGTAGATTATTGTTACAGACACAACAACTGTGCAGAAGCCTCTTTACAGTACATGTAATAGCACCAACTTTATGACAGGGTGGCCATGTGCAAGGACATGGTTATTTGTGAACTGTGGAAACACCCCCAACACAGGGCTCAAATTTAAAAGAAAAACATAGTTGAATATTTGTGCCTAAATATACCTGCTACTTTGCTGATATCAATTGGCAATGTGTGGTAAAGAGCTGCAGCTGATAAAATACTGTTAGGAAATTGTAAAGATTCCAGATCCAAGACACACAAATCAAGTAACTAGTAAAAACAAATGCACATATTAAATATTTGAATTCCAGTCAAGAAGTATATAATTATATAGCCGGTAACTAGTATAGAAAAACTAAGAGAGGTGGAAGAAGAGAATGGTATAAATTCACCAACCTTTGCGACTTGAACTAAAGCTTTGCCTGAGAACACAGGGACTAGAAATTCTGATTTTTCGTTTTCTTGCTGGAAGCCATCAAGTTGTAGGTATATTCTTAACCATGTGTTTACAGTAATTGGAGTTAATTTCCAATCTAAGATCTGCAAAGGACATGAATATAAAATATATACATTAATATGTACTGACAGTACATTTATGGTCAGCAAGGGCATCACCTGCAGGGGGGACTTGTTGGTAAAAGAGATTTTGTAGAGAAAAACGTGATTTTCAGTAAATTGATCATAAAAATGAGTTGGTTGGTAACACCCCCACCTCTCAGAATCAGTGGTCACACTACACCACTGTTTACCAGTCCTGCGTACAAGTTGATGACACAGCTAATTTACACTCAAAATGCTGCAGGTTAATTTAACACCATTAAGTCTGTTTCTCCTCATAAGTCCCTGCTCACTCAAACTAGCTGGTATTTATAACACTTCAGTGCAGTTCCCTTAAGATCAAAGTCCAGTGTTTTCCCTCAACCCCTTGCATAAAATCAACATTGAATTGGGTTTTTAGTGATAACAAGTGAAGAGCTGCAATAATTATAAAGGTAAAATTTAAAGTTTTACTAAGTACTTGAGATAAGTGACAGACCTTTAGCATAATTAATTCTTCATCTAATATTTCATCATCTGTACAAGCACCATCAGTAACATAAGAAAACTCTGAAAGTTTTGGTGGATAAATTTCCTTGAGAAAAACAAACATAAAATTAATTTATCGAGGTGAATGCATGCCAGGGTGATTTTATTTATAAGAAGGAAAAGGTCTGACCAATTTGAGGGGATGGGTAATGAATGATAAAAATTAATGGTGTTTAACCCTTTGTCACCCAGTAGCCACTCCATCGATGAGCAAAATCATCTGGTGTTAGCCAGAGTAAAATACTAAAGACATCGTTGGGCGATAAAGGGTTAACCGAGAGTCTATTAACCCTTTATCATCCAGTAGCCACTCCATCGACGAGTAAAATCATCTGGCGTTAGCCAGAGTAAAATACTAAAGACATTGTTGGGCAATAAAGGGTTAATTCAGTAAACCAACTGTGCTGAGATAACCTTGCAACACCAGAGTATTCACCTCTAATTTAGCTGCTATAAACAAGGCCGTTACTCCAACAAGCTGTAACCTTGATTTCTGTATGTTGTGCTTTGCCAATAAATATCTATCTACATAACCAGCAGCAAGGTGAAAAGTTTCTCGGTGCAGCCTGTATACCTCACAAACCTAGATAAGAAGACGAAGACAAGCAAAAGTCAACTACAACTGAACAAGGTATGTGTTTTTCCAAAGTAGAGGTAGGGTGAGGCGGTTAATCGATAAACCGAAAAAACCCGATGTTTTTTGAAAACCGATTTAACCGATGTTGCTTTTGGAGGAAAACCGAAAAACCGAAAAAATCGAAAGAAAAATCGGTGTTTCAATAAAATCGAACTATACTTGCACAGGTTTTTGTTGCGTTTATACACGGAATTGACGGGAAAACGACTGAAGAGGTTTGCGTCTTCGAAATACCGTACGTTTATTGCCAGGTATGATCTCCGATATAAGAACGGAAATTACGGAAAGGCTTCGATTCAGATTCGCACGAGCTTGAACGCATAAGCGGATCAAGCGAAGATGAATTTTGATTGACTCAATTTTTATTTTTATTTTTATTTGCTGTTTGGCATTTCTTCAAGAAAGTCGAAAAACCGGACGATTCTCCTGAATGTAAAATTTATCTTATATACTGCATGTTTCTTTGTAATTCGTAGTTAGGATGTTATAATCAATACAATTGTTTTTGAAACTGAAATCTTGCGCGAGTAGCGTCATGCATTTTTTTTAAACTATGTTTTCGAACGCGTTGTAAAAAAATCGGTTCACTCGGTTTTTCTCGGGCGGTTTTCGGTTTTCGTTTTTTTATAAAAACCGCCTCACCCTAAGTAGAGGTGCATACTGGGAACATGTTGCCTATAGTTTTGACTATAGACTTAGGTCCATGCAGTCAAGACAGGGAAACATTTTCCCAGTACTACAGATTAACTGTGTTTAGTAAACAGCTTATTTATTTTCCCCTTTGTTTGGGACTGTATTTACAATTTAATGATGGGAGGTACACTAGCTAAAAAGGGGACAGTTTGGGAAGTACAGCAAATAGGTTTAGACCATTTAGAGCAACTGTCAGGTTCACCTTCGGGTGGGGTATTATCTGGGTTACCTATAATCCTAAAGAATAGCTTATATGCTAGCTAACCTACCCCACTGTAAAGTCTACAGACTACCGACTACCACCTATTGCTTCAATCTACTGTAAATTCCAAAAATGATGTTGCATTCCAGAGTTCAGCCAACCATTTCCCACCTGCCTTCCTGTGTGACTTTCTATACATGATTTCAATGGAGAATTTTTTCATAGCACTTACCTCTATTAACCAGTCTAATAAAATAGTTCTCATTTTAGGCTGTAGTCCTGGGTGCTGGGCCATATACATGCCATTTTTGGGGTACTCTGAATCCTTTTCTTTTAAAACAGACCACAGTTCATCAGAATCAGCCCAGTTTAGAACTGGTAAAGGGGTAATATTCTTTAGGGGTTCTTTAAAATAATGAGGAAAACTGAACGAGTCCGACATCTTTTGACAATCAGCAGGTGTTGCAAGTCCTTCGGACACAGCTAAGGACCCATCATTCTCTTTGCTTGCTTGACAGGTCAAAATTCTTTTAAGACTGCCACTACCATCTGATGGTGAATCACTTTCTGCATTCTGTTTTAAATTTGATGGGTGATAACTTAATATTACATCTTATACATTTACATATCACATACTGTAACATGCACTGTATCTTCAAAGCTACTTAGATATACTGCCAAAACAGAATGTAGGAGTCTAACATTTTGAGCGAGGGCCCTTGAGAGAGAGAAATGTTTACTCCTACATTCTCTGTTTCTGCAATATAGCTAACCTTACTATAAACTTAATATTATTTCAGCACACTATATTTATGCACGAATCAGTGTTACACCTGAGGGGGAGGAGAGGAGGCTGGGCAAAAGATGGGGGATTTGAATTTTTTAAAATGAAGTGTTCAAAAGCACGACCCTGGGGCAGAGAATTATGATGTAATAGGCAAATTGCCCCTCTGCCTAGGAAACATTGGAAAATTTCCTTTTGAATATTTAAATGTCCCCACCCCAGGGTTGCAATTCAAGAGCAAATGCCGCAGGGTGGGGATAGACTTTACCAAATCCCTCACCTTTGCCCAGCCCCCCCCCCCCCCTCAGGTTTAACACTGATTTGTGCATTATTTCACTACCATGTCCTAAACTTGTTAAGCTATAGTCAATAACAGACTGCGTCTTACAGTATAATGTATTTTTATAAAAACAACCAAATGTAGCAAGACAGTCCTTTGGGCCAGATTTGATTCCAGTAAAATGCACCACACGCTGAAATATCTTGCCATAAAGATCTACAGCTTTTCAAAATGGTTTCACCATGGTCACCCCCCAGAGTGATGCATGGATAAATGCGAGGGAATTTTGACTAAAGTAAACCTTGCAGATTGTGGACAACCACATGAGTTTCTTAATATTATTTTAAAATAATATCATAGTTTATAGTGGCTATTGTTAACAAGATAGACACGAGAAGCAGACGTCTGGCTCTGGGGAGCGTCTCTCAACATTCCAGATTTAAACTGTCTAGCTAGAATTCTTCTTCAAATAACACTCAAAATAACCCAAAACAAACACGAAAAAGGCTTGAGGACTAAGCTAAAACATATAAAAACCACACTGGTATACTATGCTTAAAAATATTAAACCTCGCAGGAATATGCCAGTCGCTTTAGAGTTCGATGTGAGCTTTGGCTTTATGGCCACCATCAGTCAGTGCTTGTGGGAAAGCAGTTCGTATTTCAACTGTACTTGTTGGGAAACCAGTCAATGACAAAAAGGCTTCGTTTTTATTACACATCTATACTTTCTGTGCTTTGTATAAAATTTTGAGTTCTTCATTTTAAGTAATGCGAGGGACGCCCTGGATTAGCGGAATAAATATGGCGATTTATGGAAATGATGGCGAATCGAGGCGGTAAAATTATTTATTATCTCCCAAGTCCCAATACTTACATTTCTAGTTTCACGAGTTGCTTCGCAACTGCTTGAGTTCAGCTTCTGAGAGAAATAAAATATAAACGTAGTTATTTTATATAAAGCAAGAAAGGGGAGAAAATATGAGCGGGTTTGTGTAAAATTACCTTCCTCTTTCTGCAGCGGTTATCACGCTCAGCTTCACTGTTCTTCCTCGTCCTCAAAATCAAGCTGCAAATAAAAAGTCAAACTTTCACATCTTTAGCAACAAACATCTTTCTAGTAAACGATGTAGTAAAAACCGTCTGAATATCGACAAATCTAAGCATTCCACTTAAACGAAGTATTATTTGTCAAGATATTTATGTTCGTAGGCCACCATGCGAGCTGACCTTGAAAATATAGCGCCCGAATATCAAAATCAGATTTGACGAGAATGGCGAAATAATTTCATCTCCTTTACACATTACCTTCTTCGGCTGGTGTTCATGGTTTCTAGATATTAAAATAAGCTTAGATTTTGAGTTTTGAAGGAGCTACAGTGAGCGATGACCACTGTTCAACACGCTGGGTCAGAATGAGTTGTTGTGGTTGGTGGTGCTGAGGCTTTCTGTGATCGCGGTGGGAAATAATTTTAGCGCGGGATTTCTTTACCGCGCGCACTTTAAACTATTCCCGCCATCTTTTTAACCAATCACATTCCGCCAACTTTGTTCTCCTTTATCCCATCTGATGCAATATGGCGTGACTTTGTTTACCTTGACTTCCGGTGCCTCGTGGTCAATTTCAGTCTCCCCCCTGTCGCAAACAGATGTTTCTGTATATACCATTCAAATAACTTTTTTGCTTGACGTTGGTGTATTTATGGATAGTAAAATCCATGTACAATTCATGGTGTATTTCAGCTCTAAGTTTTGCTGATATTCAAGGCATAAACGAAATAGCTTAAAAATGATTTTTTGGAGCAAGAAAATCTTCAAATAAAGTAATTATCCGGGGGGTGTTAATCTGTCAGAAGTGGCGGGCTTTATCTGTGAAGAAACAAGATGGCGTCCTGCAATGCTCTTGCAAAGTTCTCGCAAGTTTTTGGCCGTCGTTCTGCTGTGGTGATTGGAATGATCCACGTTGATGCTTTACCAGGTATAAAAACATTTCTGGTTTGATTTTTTGGCAAAGAATTTGGATTGAAAAGCACATTTAGATAAATATGCAAAATTCTTTATCGGGTTGAAAAACATATTTGTTTATATCGATGGGAATACATATATATATACATCATAAATAGTGACAAGCATTATGATAATATGATTTTCGACACTTATGAACTTATGAAGAGTGATTAATGGCCAATTAGAGTTCTATGATGAAAGCCCTTGAAAAAAATAACTGTGTTTGAGACCGTATTTAATTAATCAGACCACAGAGCAGATCAGTGAGATCAGATCAATTTATAAGATCACAATGAATGAAAGGGTCGACAGTTGCTCTGTTTAGTCTAGTGAATTTTGTAGTACTATGCTCATGCAAATATTGTCATTTTTTAACCTTAATTTACCTTAAAATATTTTAAATTATCCAGATCATTAACTTTGTAAAATATTCTAATTAATTTTTTTCATGCTTTTGCTGGGTTGCATGTGACGTCATGGTGGCCATGTTGGTTGGCAGGTACAAAAGAATATTATATTAGATGCTATTGTACCTACCAACCATCATGGCCACTGTGTCTTAATGTCCTCTAAATCTCTGGAGATTGATTGCAAACCACCAATTAGCAATGAATTCAGGCCCAGCAGAAGCTCTGGAGAAGTGGAGCAGCAAAGATTGCTCCCCCAGAAAACTTTGAATTTTGCATGCCAAGAAGGGCATTTTCAGAGAGTTAAGACAATGGTGATATTCAGGCATTTAAAGAGAAAATTCACGATAGTTTAAGGCATTTGTTGTATTAAGAAAATTTAATAATTATTAAAATTAGCAGAGGAATGCAGGCTCTGGTAACTGCTTGGCGAAATTTAATAGTAAGCATCTCTGTCAAAATATTGCCCTGAACAGTTGAAAGTCTGCCATCTGGGAAGACACAGAGTTGCCTGTGGAGGAGGCTAATTTTTATATATTTTTAAAAATGCTTATATCAGCATTTATTATTTTATGTCAGCTTATAAAAATATTTGATGGAAAAGTGGAGCGGCTGTGGAATGAATTGGTTATGCAAAATTGAAACAAAAAATAGTTCTGTTTATGACAAATCAGGACTACTGTATTATACTGAATATTTATTTCCAAAATTCAACATTTCTTTAGCATGGCTGAAAATATTATGTACCCACCAACAGTACTATTTTAAACATAAGTTAGTATTTATACTCAAAAGAAAGATGAACCTTTAAAGGAATCTTCACTAGACATTTGATCAATAATGCAATGTTGCGGTGCGATATTGCAAAGTAGCATGCAAGAGAACATCTATTTATTTATTTATTTATTAACTGTACAACCATACAAGCGTGTGAAAGAATTAATACAAGTTTAAAAAATAATGGTGCAAGACTTGGTCATGGTTGAAGGTATGGTCAACAGCTTAAGCTGTAAGAATGACACTTAAGCTTAGAGCAGTAGTTTCCAAGTGCGCATTCTATTTACTTCAAAAGTCTAATTGAGAAGGGTAGTACATGTACATATAAAGTTGGTGCTTTTGGTTTGACTGTAAAATAATAAAATATATACCAGTGTAGATCAAGTTACCAATTGAAAAAAAAATTTGTTTGCAGGAACTCCCAAACATTGTCAGACTATGAGTGAGATTATCAGCAAAGCATGTAAAGAAGCTTCTATTTACAAGCAAGCTGCAGTGGTAGGTTAAAGCTAAAGGGGAAGCTGTATGTGACGTGTGTGAGGAGTGCCATGGTGTATGGAAGTGAGACATGGGCCATGACTGCAGAGCAGAAGGGGAAATTGGAACGGACAGAGATGAGGATGGTGTGATGAATGTGTGGTGTATTGCTAAAGGATAGAGTGCTGAGTGTGGAGCTGAGGGAAAGAATGGGGATTGAGTTCAATGGTGTCTGATGTGATAAAGTGGAACCGGTTACGGGTTGAGATGGTTGGGACATGTGCTGTGGAAAGACGATGGTGTGACTGGGTGAAGAAGAGCATGTCGCTCGAGGTGGAAGGTACAAGAGGACGAGGAAGGCCGAGGATGACATGGAGTCAGGTCATGGAAAGGGATATGAGAGATTGTGGGTTGAAAAGGGAGGATGCTCCGGGGAGAGAAGTGCAGGAAACTGCTGTGGGGAGCCACCGGCCAACTCCTGCGTAAGTGGGGAAAACAGCCATTGTTTTCTGCTGTGGTAGGTTGCACCTGTATGCATAGTAATTTATAAATCAGTTAAGAAAATATTTTTATTTATTTATTTATTATTTATTTTTATATAAGTAAAAACAAATAAAAATAAATCAAAAATAAATAAATAAAAAATAAATAAATTTGTTTTTATTTATATTTTTCCCGGTTCTCATTTTGACCAGTAGGATGGTATTATGATTGAGAATATGCATGACACGCCATATCTTAATCAAGAAGTTGGGCCAGAAATCACAGCTGCTATGAGTGCTATTTGTTGTGAGGTGAAAAGAACAGTTCCTGATATTCCGTGTGGTATTCAGATTCTTGCTGCTGCAAACAAGCAAGCAGTGGCAGTTGCCAAGGCTTGCAGTTTGGATTTTATTCGTGTCGAGGGCTATGTCTTTTCACATGTTGCAGATGAAGGTCTGATGAATTCTTGTGCTGGGGAACTTTTAAGATATAGAAAAAGTATTTCTGCTGAGAATGTTCTTGTTTTCTCTGATATAAAAAAGAAACACAGGTAACTTTTCAATACTGTATTATAAAATATTGGTAGTGGTATACACAGTGATGCGAAGATATGGATTTTATCTTCGAGTGATGAAAACAAGATTTTATGAATGAGTGTAGCGAATGAGTAAAATACCGTTTTTTACCACGAGAAGATAAAATTCATATCTTCAAGCCAGCGTGTAATTTTTTTTTTATTATAATATAGATTCAATGCAAAAAGAGGTAAAATTCGTAATGATGTCATCGATATCTTCACTAGTGAGGATATGGAAAATACAACACTGCATATTTTCTAATAAAAATCGCATCTATATAATAACAAGAATTACGCAGACCTCAGTGAGTGCAATGCATCTACCTGCCTTACTTTTTGGCTTTGTTACATAACACTCATTGAATTTTGCATACCAGTTAATCTTCTATATATAGCATATACAATAGCATACATTATCAAGTAATTGCTTCTCACTTGCAAACATCATATACCTATTTTGAATGTTTACTATCCTAGATGCACTATATATGTGTTTTCATGTATTATTTTTATATAATATCCTTTACACTATATACACTGTATACATGTATTTGGAAATTTCTGCCTGAAAAAATATTTGATGATAGCATATTTGGTTATTTTTATCTAGTTCTCATGCTATTACTTCAGATGTGAGTTTAGTTGAAACAGCAAAGGCAGCCAGGTTTTTCCTCTCTGATGGAGTTATTATTACTGGTACTTCAACTGGTGTTCCTGCTAATCATGTTGATGTGCTAGAAGTAAAGAAATCTGTTGACATCCCAGTTCTAGTTGGTTCTGGTGTCACAATAGACAATGTACAATCCTACATTCAGGCTTCAGGAATGATTATTGGGTCTTCTTTCAAAAAAGATGGTCATTGGAGTGGTGATGTAGAGTTTAATAGAGTTAAATCATTTATGGCAAAAGTGGAAAGGATGAGAGTTTAATAATACATCAGATACAAATGGAGATTGTTTATTAACAGGATAAAACAAAGTAGACTAATTATTTCAATGTACAGTACATTTTGACATACAGTATATTATAATAGACCCTAGCTAGGATTCAATGTATTTACAGTATAGCACTTTCCACCAGACCAATAATAATGACATTACAATATAACTGATATTACCCCTGGATTGGTATTAAAGCTTCTATCATAATATTTGTTTGCAAGTACAGAACTTAGATTGATGCAATGACTGCATTTACAGTATATACAGGGATGTAGCCAGGATTTTGAAAGGGGGAAGCTGAAATCAAAATAAATTTTTAGGGGGGGGGGGGGTCTGGGGGCATGCTCCCCCGGGAAATTCTGAAATCGAGAGGAAGACTTTATAGACTCTAAAGGTTAAAAACATCATATAAAATACTCAAAACATGCAAATGTCACATACTGTAGATACTCAAAATGCATACACTCAGTATGGCTACATCCCTGGGTATATATGGGCTGCCATATCCACTGTGGTGTTGTTCTATGACATGAAATACACTTGCAACCAGTTACAGTGAGGTGTGTCACCTGGGATTGACATTGAGGGGGTATTCCTGGGCCTGAGGTGTGTCCATCCTGGCTGCACTGAACCTGCAAGTATGTCTTGTTTCTCACATTCCTTTAATACTTTATATTGGTGAAATGTGCTCATTCAACTTGCAAACTCATGTTGGCAGGCAAATTTAGAAAAATCTCACCTCTTCTGAACCAATAGCCCACAATATATAGGAATGACACTTGTATTCCAGGAATGAAATGACCATTGAAGTGAACTAGTTGTGCTTTAATTGCGAGCTGACCCTCCTTAACAATATCCTCCCTGTCACTAAAATTCTAAAGTTAAACATATCAGAAGGCTAGCCTAGCTCCCCCCCTGGGGGTGGAGGTTTCCCATGACTTGCAAACACAATTATGCAGGCCTCAGAATATTTTTCCAGTATGCATGTACATGCTCGTGTAGGGCCTGCCATCCTTCATAGACTAGTCCTACCAAAAAGCTTCAACAGATTGCCTCCATATATTTACCCACGGTTAACTTACTGTACTTAAAGTGAGGAGTAATTTTTTAGCTATGCACACATATGTGCGACTGATTTGCATTTTACAATTCCTATCATTTTCCCATTATAAGAGGTGTCAAATCGTCTGGTGTTAATTAAACTGCAAAGTTAAGCTGGCGTAAAGTCTAAAGATAATGAAGGGCAGAAGGAAGGCCTTTGAACTGAAATATATAATTCAGAAATTGGTTGATACTAGCAAAAAAAAATACCATTGTGTTTATGGGGTAAACATTGCAAATTCCCAGCACTACCAGCAGCTCAAATATAAACACAATAAGGGAGAGAAATATGATATTCACACACAACCCGCTAAGCTTTCAACATACTATTCAAATGAATTTCGCGAGAACCAAAGGGTCGTTTTGATTGGTAGAACAAAATAATGTTTATTATTTGGGTTTCACGTTTTGTCATTACAGTAATATTATTCTAACAATAGTTGGAGTATAGGTGTAGCTATGTTTTCTAAATGAGCCCAATCTGTTTTTTAAAATGAATATAACCTTATTGCAAAACTATACGCTATCTTTGCACGCATGGGAAGATGAGCCTTTGTGATTTATACATTGTATAAGTATTTGAAATACTGAGTGCATATAAAAACAATGAAATATTGAGGTATAAAGAATTTTATTACTGCGGCTAATAGGTATTTCTTTTTTCGTTTTCTTCGTCGCCTTTTAATTTTTTTTGTCTTGTTTTTAATATAAATAGGTGTCTATATATATATATACATATATACTTTAATATACAAAATGCTTCAAGCATATTTTCACTCAGGGAAACCCACACCCAAAATAATAGAATATAAATGCTGAAGGAATAACAAACGAAACCAGTACGACAGCCTGTGTGGCTTTTCTATATTTATCATAACAAGCTACCGGTGGATAAAGCCAAAATAAAAAAAGCTCTAGCAACCACGATTGCTGTAAACTCGGCTGTGTTTTCCCTGTTTTCGATCGATCTTCTTTTGTTTACGTCGGGAATGTCGTGTATGTTCTTGTGTTTTATTATGGCGTTCGAGTTGTTTTTTACGAAGCTGTTTCTTTGCTTGTTCCAAAACGTTCTTCTGTACGCGTCGTTCCAGCATCTTGACTTTATCAACAACGCGAAGCACTCGTCGATGTGTGTGACCGTTTTGCTCGATAGCTCTGTCAGCTTCATTTTGCGAATCTTCAGGGGTTTGCTCTCCAGTTGAACGGCTGTCATCGTCCACGTCGTCCCACAAAGCTGGGGTCGGACCGTACACAGACATACTAGGATGTTCGATCAGTAAATTCTCCAACGGGCTCGTTTCCAAGCTTGACGAGTCCGCTTGGCTTGCATTAAAACACGAAGGAGGCGTAATATACCAACTTTCTTCCAACACTTCAGTGAAACGCGGAACAGCTTCAGTGAAACGCGGAACAGCTCGACTCTCGCCTTTATTTTTGACGATGTCGATTTCACCTGACAAACGGAAATTGACAATTATTAGTTCGAGTGTTTCACAAGATTTATTCCTTCAAACTTGTGTGCATGACAAATGTGAATACTTTTGTTTCAAGAAGAAAAAAAAATCTGGGTATATTGAATCTAAATACAGTTAATAATAACAGTATGTCGCGTGTTGTTATACCTGAGGGATTCACAACATCAACCAGAACCCACTCGTTTTCGGCTTGTTCCCTTATTTCGACTGTACAATCTGGAACAGTCTGATCTTCTGGCTCACTACCCCAAATATAACTACTCAACGTAGCGAACATCTTAAATTTTCGGTACGAAACTTGCTTTAATTTCTCCCTGGGAAATAACAAATGTCTGCAAGCAAACGAAAATGAATTATTTAGAAATGACTGATGCAATAATTCAGAGGTCGTCACGACTAACGTTTTGTTGTGTTTGTCGATGTTAAAACATTATTTTTATGTTTATAAATGAACGTAAACTTACCAAACATACAAAGTGCGAAGTCCAACGATCTTGAGCGCCAAAAACTGTTGTGTTTAACTTATGTTTTAAATTTATCGAAATTCCTTCTGATAAATTGATTCCCTTCAAAATATATGTTCCACTACAATATTTCTTGGTTGTGTTTTGTAATAATTACGCTTCCTATTGTTACAAGATATGTACAAAAAAGATATAAAATTAAAGATAAATATCTGTTGAAGTTCAACGTTTGTTGGTCGGTGACGATACCAAATTTTTCTTGTGACAACGAAAGCTTTTGTTGACATCCTGTCATTTGCTCATCATAATAAACACCATATTTGGTCATCTACCCGCCTTTTCTTCTCGAGGGGCCTAGGCTGAGCTTCTCATTGGTCAGTATTTATAAATAAATTAATTCGAATGGGCGCTGGGGGGTAAAGGTCGGATAGAGCAATAAGAAAATGCTATCTAAAATCTTTTTGCGAGCAATTCACAGACATTTTAATCACTATTGGAATGCAACTAGTGCGTGTTTGTGGGATAGTTTGGTATATTTCTTTAAGGAGTAACCCAGTATTGAAAACAACCTTCGCTTCCGAAGGTCGCCCTTGTTGCTACGGTGATTATATAACGCGCAATGTTTTATTAATCTTTTTTTGACAAACCCACACTAAAACACTTACAGGTCAGAATAAAGAACGGCGTTTTTTTATATAACCCTTGGGATCATTTCAGAATATTACATTACTTTTCAAATTTGTCAGCTACGGGTTTTCTTGGCATAAGAATTAAAATCGGAAGTTATGTTTTAAGAAAGGATCTTTACAAAAAAAAAAGCTTAGCAAAGAAATATTTTACGTGGTGTTTCCACAAAACTTATTTATATTACTTTATCGCCATGAAAACGTTCAAAGAATTAATTAAAGGATCTTTGCTTGGTTAAATTTTACCATGCGCACTACCGTGTACTTCACGTGAAGAACACGAATATTTCACGTGCAAAGAACCTCTGGTTACTCCCAATGTACCAGCTAGTGCCTCAAGGCAATCGGCTAACAAATGGGGAAAAAATAATAAATCCTTTTTTCGGTTGATGATTTGTTGTTTGGAATGGTTATATTTATGGCTGTTCCCATGTTGCTGTCGTTTGGTAGAGTTGGGGTATTATAAAAGTTTAGGGTTTTTGGTTTCAGAATCAAATGTGGTTGTGACGTTCTTTGTGTCTGGTACTTTTTCCATCTGTTCCATCTCACTTGTTTTGCACGAAATCACAAATCTTTTTTCGGTGACTTAATTTGACACCCCTACCCTAAACCTAACCACAACCCCCCGGCAACCCTAAACCTCAACAACTCACAACCAGAACCCTCCCACACAGGCGCGGCGTGGCTCCAAAATAGGGGCCGGGAGATGACATTCTAAGGGCCCATTTTCGGGGGGGGGGGGGAATGCCACCGGACAGAGAGACTACAAGTTCATATAACATAATTATGCAAACATCTTATATTCTTTTTTATTAACATTGAAATGTGATTGATGTGATTATAGTGGTCCAACTTATTTTCCAAGTTACCGCGTGTATGTTTTTAAGAAAACGTTAGTCGATAGACTCGAATCACTCGATAGTACTGTTAGTCAGTCGAATTAGTCAATTAGATAATCAATAATCTCTTTAACTCTTTTGATGTTGATGCTAATTTATCAACAATTTTATCTAGCGATACTTTACTCAAAATATCGCCCTCCACGCTCATTAACATCAAGCTGTCCAAATTTTCTTGGTTCAGGGAAGATCGCAGCCTTGTCTTGATCAGCTTCAGTTTTGAAAACGATCTTTCACATTCGACTTGTGTGATGGCCAATGTCAGTAGGAAATGATACACGGTGTATACCTCTGAGTAGGCTGTGCTATTCAGGCTATACTTGTGTAAAACTTTGTATGCACACGTGTAACATGACTTGCAGGTCTTTCCGTTTTCCTTGCACGTCGAGACTTCGTTTCCTTCTTGACTACCGCCATCTTCTAATTCTTCTTGCGCACTGCCAACGATCTCGAATTCTTCTGGAAAAGACATGACAAGACTTGGGTAGGAATCCATAAAACTTTCAAGTTGCGTAAGCAGAAGTTCTCTGTTAATCCTGTCTCCAAGAAGTTCACAAACTTTGCTTGTAGCGGACGGAGGAATGCCTGACTGTTTCAGCTCACTGAATCTTCTGGGATCAAAGCAAGCGAAATCTTTGTAGCACTTTTCATGATCGAGAAATCTTGCCTTCAGGTTTTGAACCACGCGATCCATTATTGCGTTGAAGGTGTTGATTCTGTAGGAATCTACTTCATCCAAAACTGCTTCGTCTTGACATTGCTCGCCAGGCATTTTTTTCTTCTTGCGTGCTCGTTTCTTTGGCAGAATAGCATCAATCTCTAGGTCGTTTTCATCCAATAGGACATTAACTGAAGCACAAAATTCCTTGGCTTTCTGATAAACGCTCTCGAAATCTCTGGAAATTGCGGTGATTTCCTTGTTTACTGTTTCCACCATTCGCCAAGCTTGTAGCATATCCAAACCTTTAGTCTGGAGATACAGGGATAGTGGTGTAATGATCTTGTATATTCGCAAGAAAACGAATGCCATCAGGATCGTCTCAAACTTCATGAACTGATCCATTATAACTTTGGCGTCGCTTCTGGCGGATTCTTGGAATGTAGGCTCGTCTGCTATTGCATCAAGTGCAAGGATCAATTCTGCAAACAAACCTGGTTTGGTTGAATCGGTTGCCAAGTAGGATCCAAATATCTTCACTAGTGCAGCTGACTTGGAAAACCATCTGGTCTCTCCTATCGATACCAATCTTCTGGCATGTGATTGAATTACTCGTGAAGTGCTTCACTGACATATATTCTAACGATTCTATAATCTTATGCTGCGTTTGAACTTTTGTGCGTACAAATCACAAAGGCCCAGTAACTACAAATCATTTATTTATTTAGACCCAAGATCACCAAATTCACCAAATAATTACTAGTTTACTACTACATGTCTTGGCGCTTAGTTAGGGGCCCCACAATCGTCGCCTTGTTGGGGCCCACCGGGAAACGTCCCGGTGGGCCACGCCGCGCCTGCTCCCACAAACAACCCTTCGAAGAAAGACATTTGATCCGTCTATAATGCAACGTCTGGCTAGAAAATCGTGGAAATCCTTGAAGAGTTTAGTGGTGTGATCTTGGAAATCTGATACGTTATACCTTTAAAATCTGGTCGTTGAGTTGATCTCGATGGGTTGAAGGTCTTGCTTGATTGCTTGAAGACGTTCTTTTCAAATATCGTTGGTTTTAGTTCCGTATAAACCGGATCTTTTTCTGAAAGAATGGCTAGTAAGCGTACCAAGCGTTTAAGCGAATTACAATCAAGTGAGCTAGGACCTTCAGAAAAAGGATTAGCTGAAGAAGATGAACACGACTTTAACTTGAACGGAAAGTTGTCCATGGCGATGGAAGGTGATTTGAAAAACTTCGAGAAGGAATACGAAGGTTAGAGAAAAATATTTGAAAGCCTTGTTGTTCTATAATATATAGCATGGCATTTCTTTTATACCCTATTGTATATTTGTGCGTGTTATGTGTCTATTAATATAATAAGGTTTTAAATTGGTTCTTTAAAACCGTGGGTAAATGAGGCAATATGGGCTAATCCAATTTTTATCCGCCCCCCCCCCCTGTTGAGGAACCTTGGGAATTTGGAAATTCCAAAGGGGAGGGGTGTTTTTGAGGAATCCAGTTGGAAGTTCCAGGGGAGGGGTTTGAATCTACATGGAATTTCCAGGGGAGGGGGTTGAATCTACTTGGAATTTCCAGGGAAGGGGGTTGAATCTACTTGGAATTTCCAGGGAAGGGGGTTTAAGTCAACTTGGAATTTCCAGGTGGAGGGGTAAATTTATATAAAAAAATAGCAGAAATTCCAAAGGGGGTGGTAAAAAAAAGAGGTTCCTCAACAGTGGAGGTGCGGGTAAAAATTGGAATACATAGCCCAATTTGGTAGTAGGGTAGTTTACACTTTATCATAAGACTTCACTGCGAAGCAAGAATGTAACAGAGTGTGCACATTAAAAAAATGTCTTACACTGCTAAAGTCAACCGAAAAATTTTTCGGCTGACTCGAGCGGGATTTGAACTCGCACCTTCGGGATTCCGGTCCGCCGCTCTACCTGTTGAGCTATCGAGCCGCACAGGGATTGGAGGTGAGTTCTATCCAATTTAAGTGCATGAGATATTCTCGCAACAACTTAACGCTTATCCGTGAGGACGTGCAGTGTCCTCAGTATCTCACAACATGCATATGTAAAATACATGTACATACTATTAAACCTTACATAAACTAGATTACTTGAATAATAATAATATACACAACCCCCCATCTCCTTGTATCAACCAATTATTGATTGGTTCATTGAAGACACAGTAAAATAACAGTGACTGATTTTGGCTGGGGTAGAGGGTCCCAGCAGGGGGTGGGGGAGTGGAGATAAGACCTATGAGGCTAGACTTTTATTTGATTTAGGTAACCAACTGGGTACCAGTGTTGGTACTACACCTGTGCACAGTACAGATTCATCTGAGGAGATATCTGATGGGAGTTTTGAGAATGTGGTGCCCCCAACAAACAGTATTTCACGTGGCCTGAGTATTTCAGTCATAAGACAGAGGACTGTTAATATTAAGTTTGATATTGTTGATACAAGAATTGCTGGTCATCGACATAAATATGTTGTAAGTAAAATAACAGTTTTTAGTAATTGACCAACCAAAATTATAGTATAACAATTAACCTATTGCTGCTTAGGGTTCTGCCTTTGATGAGTAAATTCATCTTAGTATTAGCAGGGCCGTGGTGACTGGGGTGTGTGGGAGGGTGCAACACCCCCTAATAATTCTAAATATCAAATAGTTGGTCCAACGAGGAATTGCTGCTGGGCAAATGTTAGATGTTGAAGAATTAGCATTGCCCAGATAACTAGATTACCACTGTAATTGTTAAACTGTCATGTTTTTTGCTTTATTGGTTACTTTTAGATTAACATCCAGAACACTTTCAGAGTTTCAGTGACTTTTAATTGTTTCCATAAAAATAAAATGTTTCTGTCGTTTCTTGTTTTGCGTTTTGCCCAGCTCCTAAATACCTGTTTATACATTAAGTTTTTCGATCAATTCTCCCCTTTTTTACCCTATCTCTCTGATATGAAAATTTTCATTTATCATTGCAAAAAGTTGGTCATTATCGTGGCACTCCCACCCACCCAATTGTGATTCCTTCACCATGCCCCTGGGTGTTAGCCAGAGTAAAACAAGAAAGAGGCAGTTTCTGGCTAACCCATTGCTACCTCTGAGAATGTCTGGGGATTCTCCCTTTGATAGGCAAAATCATCTGGTATCAGACATAGTTAAACAATAAAGGGGCTGTTTTTGGTCAGCTCAGGCAGGAATGGGTTAAGCAAGTTGTTATTAAAATTTAATGAAGTGGCAATACGTCCGGTAAACGGAACTCGTTCAAGAAAAACTAAAAGTCCAGCAATCAGTTCCAGTATCAACACAGCCAAATTCTGCAACTTTGTCTTTTAACTGTCTTTCCTCAGCTATAGCTCAGTTCAGCTGTGTCAACCTGTATGTATACTCAAATACTGTCATCGAATGTGTGATGGCTTCAAGCAACAGAGCTTTTACGTTATGAGAATGTTTTAATTCATATAGTAACCTTGAACCAACTCGACTGACCTAACTCATGTCACAAAATTCTCTTTAATAACGGTCAGTGGTCAAAACATAGGTCAAAACAACAGTATATACAATTTTAACCAAACAAGTCCTGGCTCATGTAAACAGCTAGCCCTTATAAACAAACTGTTTACATGGGTTACATGGGAAGCGTAATGGTTTGCCCTAATTTGTCTCATTCTGTCTCTTTATAAAAGAAAGGGTTTACCAAGGGTTTCTAAACTGATGAGATAGAGTTAGCAGTGTTTTCAAACTGCCAAGATTTTAGTAAATGCTGATGTTTTGAGCGGCTTATAGTGCTAGTGGTCACCCCATGATACTGGAATCGATTGCTGGACCTGAACAAGTTCTGGCTACGGACCTATAGCCACTTCGTAAATTTAAAATATAAACCAATGATTGCAATGAATAATATGAAGTTTTTCCCTTTGTTCTGCTACTGTAGCTTTACATTTTAGTGGTCACAAAGGCACCAGGAATTGATCGTGACAAGGCTGTTATTGAGCGTCGATATTCAGAGTTTTACAAACTTTACAAAGAACTAAAGAAAATCTTTCCAGATTTTATTAAAAGCACTGAGTTTCCTGACAAAAAGCTCTATGGCAACTTGGACAGTGGTTTGATTAGGACAAGATGTCAAATTTTGCAACAGTTTATGCAGAAGGCCTATGAGAACCAAGACATAAGAAATTCAGACACTTTTAAGAAGTTCTTTTATGTGTTGTCATTACAAAAAGGCTGCCAGTACATTTGTGGTGGGCAGTTTGACGAGGCTTTAACTTTTTTACTCAATGGCCTTCACTTGCAGCAAAAGCTAGATTTGGACTTAAAGAAGGAAGTTATAGCAACATTATGTAATATTGTCGAGTGTTACATGTCCTTGGAAAACTACGATGAAGTGGTCAAATACAGCATGGCTGCACTAGAAATGATTGACGACAACATCTCTAATGTTTATTTGATGCCTGTTTTACTAACACTGAAAGATGCTTCTGTTATCTTGGGGAAAAATACTGATGAAACTGAGAGAAAAATCAAAGAGATCATAAACTTAAATCAAATTGAAGTTGAGCATTTGCCTTCTTTACGTGAACTGGCAGTAAAGAGATTTATAAAAAAATAGAGATGTTGGTGTAACATTATTTAATCATTGTGAATTAAATTCAAATATTAATAATTATATTTTAAAAATTATAAAAATAATCAATGATTTCCTATAATTACTCTATAGAGATTAATACTGTTTAATGTATTATGTAATTTTTAAAACTTCTGAATAGCAAGGTTTCTTCAGATCTTACATAACATGGCACATGTATGTACTGTATATTATTTTTTTGTGTATATTATTTTTTTTTTAAAAATGTAAATTCATTTTAGAAGTAAAATGTAATGAAACTAGCATGAGTAGTTGACCTGTAAGATTTTTTGCCTGCATTGCCCAAAAACTGGTCTTTTATTATTTTACTGTCTAGTTGTGCCAGAGATGCATGATATTAGCTTCAAACATTTGTAACTGACATGACAAGAGATGAACTATTAATAATGTAATAAATTTCTCCATTCTTTCCTTTAGTGAGTAAATTTCATTATATTAAATAATTATTATTCATGAATCTGTATTAGCTATAAGAGTATTAAAATAATTATATCAGACATCCAACTTCAGCAATTGTTTATTGTTCATCCTTAGGCACAAAATGTTTCTCCATTTAGTTTCTTTAACCAAGGAATTAAAGCATTTACTTCTTGTCTCCAGTTAGGCAAGTCTGTTAAAGGGTTGTTGTGGAGATATAGATTTTGTAAGTTTGAGCATCCTTGAAGAGCTTTTAAACAGGAAACATTTCTAATATCTAGTGCAACAAAGCATTAAGGATAAAGCTAGAAAAACTAATAGTTCAATTATAGTAAAAAGTAAAGTTTTCTTAAGCCAAAATAATTACATGTTATACGGCATCATTTATCTTTCTCTGTAAGCAAGGCTTGCAAAATCCATCAGTTCAATGTCCCAGAGCATCCAGAAATTTATGGTGCCTTCTTTCTTAGAATTAAATACACGGCTTCAGTTAACTGCAAAGGATACTATTATTATTCAGTGACAATTCCTCCAAATATGGTAGATTTAATGTTCCATGTTTTACTATGGTGACCAGTTTGTTGTCATTTGCAATAATGGTTTTGGCACATTGAAGCATGTTTATCTCATCAAGCTTTTTTAGTTTGTTCATTGATAAGTCAATTTCTGTCAGTAACAGGAGCTGCTCCATGTGATATAGGCTTGATAAGTTCTAAGTGAAAAGAAAAATATGCTTGCTTGGATCCTGTGAGGGAGAACTAGTGTAGTGTAGTCAACTTTTGCGATTCTGATTCAGATAATGTACAATACAAAATCAATGTACATGTCTAACTTTACCATATTAGTAAGTTTGATTGATCTTGATTCCTTACTCTAACAGGAAAAAAGAGAAAGTTGGATATGTTAGAAGCCATGAATACACACAGTCCAATTATAGTACATGTACTGTATAATACATAAATACCTTGTCATCTTTGAACTTTATAAAATGCCTCTCAATGCTATTCTCTAGCTTGTATTTACTGTCTATAAGGTGATAAAAATTCTTGGAAATCTTACAAGATGACAACGAACAAGAGATGATAAATGTGAACATCTGAATGTACAGTTTAATAATTTAATTAATTATTGAACACTGATTGATAATGATCAGTATTATTAATTTGTACCTAGATCACAGTAGTATTCACGTCTATAACGATCAACCACACAAAGCCTTTTGAGATGCTTCTCAACTTCTTCTGTGTATTTCATTGGATTTATAGCTCTCATTAAAAGGACAATTGTCAGGATAGTCCCTAGCAATGCAATAATGTTAAACTTTTGTCACTCTGACTACTGTATCAGACTAGCTGTAGAGAGAGTACAGTAGACTACGGTACACTAGACAGTCTACAGTACAGACTATCTAAGTACAGTACACTAACAGTATGTAGTACAGTACACTAATGGTACAGTACACTTATATATGGTACAGTACACTAATGGTACAGTATAGTACAGTACAGTACAGTACAGTAGTATACTTAACAGTACAGTACAGTACAGTACAGTACAGTACAGTACAGTACAGTACAGTACAGTACACTAACAGTACAGTATACTAACAGTGCAGTAGTCACTTGTATCAGACTACTAGCTATAGAGTACAGTACACACAGTACACTAGAGTACAGTACAGTGTAGTACAGTACAGTACACTAGAGTACAGTACAGTACAGACTGTAATCTCAGTTACAGTACATTAACAGTACAGTACACTACACTACACTACTGTACACTAACAGTACAGTACAGTACAGTACAGTACAGTACAGTACACTAACAGTACAGTACAGTACACTAACAATACAGTACAGTACAGTCACTAACAGTACAGTACAGCACAGCACAGCACACTAACATTACATTACATTACATTACATTACATTACATTACATTACATTACAGTACACTAATACAGTACATTAACAGTACTACACTACACTACACTACACTACACTGCACTGCACTGCACTGCACTGCACTGCACTGCACTGCACTGCACTGCACTGCACTGCACTGCACTGCACTGCACTGCACTACACTACACTATGGTACAGACAGTACACTACACAGTACAGTACAGTACAGTACAGTACAGTACAGTACAGTACACTAACAGTAACAACAATCTAGTTATAATTTATTATACACAATATTATTCACCAAGTAACATACATTTATTATCAGGCTCTTCTTCTAACAACAACTGGCATGACTCCAGTTCATTTTGAAGAAATGAATTATGAACAGCTGTAAGCTCTGATCTACATGAATATCAGAAAAGCAAACTCAGCTTTTGTCAGTCTATTAAATATTATCTAGTGTATATTACCAACTATTTTTATTCCAATTTATACCTGAAGACATATTGAAGTTGGTCTGAAAAACTATGCCATGTTTCTTGTTCAGATTCAAGCTTCATATTTACTGAAATATTAAGTTCTTCACATGTGACTAAAAGATGAACTTTCTCTTCTTTAATATCAAAGTTAACTGCTTGAAAACTGGTTAAGGAATTGACCAGTAACTTTTTGTACAATGACCAGATTTCACTGTTGTTGACAGTAATACTGTACAGTGTATAATTATACACTGATTTAGTATCAAGATCAGCACAGCGTGAAGCAGGTGGATTGTGTGTGGAGATACATTACAGGACCATGAGGGTTGGAAGGAAGTTGTGAGAGGAGTGTCAAAGACTGCTGATGACATTACACTACAGTAACTGGCAAAGTACTGGCATACTGTATATCAACTACATGTATTGTATAAAATTGATGTTTTTCTTTTTCAAAAGGATATCCATGTGCAAGAAGGTTGGGAATTTTTACAAGGATTGAACCAATCCCCTTGTACATCTGACTCATTCAGCTTCAGAACAACTGACAAAACTTTCTCAAGCTAAAAGCATAATTCAGAATCTATGCATGGTACTGTATTTGAAACATTATATGTCAATTTATAGATATATACTATCAGAAAGTAAAACAACTTTACCTTCACTGGCTGATTAAATAACAAATACAGGGAGACTTGATTGGTGGACCGTCTCAGACAGGAGAGTAAAATATTTAGATGATCTTTTGCTAAACAAAAATGAACTGAATTTGAAGGGGCTGTTTCTTGCTGTAGAGTAATTGATATATGGTAATTCTTATAATATACTCCTGATAGTTAATTTGGGTCACTGTCAGATTTAAGTCAAAATATTATATATGTTACGTACCTCTACCCAAAAGCCATCTGTGGTAAAACCAAGCACTTTGGTCATTTGGATCAGTAAAAAATGCATTTTGGACCAGTTCAAATTCTAGCAATGCAAAATACTAGCTGCAGTAATTAACGTGCATAATAATAATGCACAGAGTTACTTAAGCCTGGTTTCCATATAATCGTCTCAATCACCCAGTTGCCCAAATTTATCCAATCAGGCTACAGATATTTTGAATTGCCCAATCTGATTGGATGGATTCAGGTGATTGGGGTGATCGAGGCGATCTTATGGAAACCAGGCTTTATAAATAAAAACTGTACACTTTGTAATCATGTATTACATGTACTGTCATAGGCTTTCATTTACTGGCTAATAATTATACCTTTCAAGAGGGCATTTTCCTCAATTCTTTCTAAGTCTCCAGTCGAATAAGGGTGTATTTTTGGTAGTAATTTACTTCTGTAATGCCAAGATGAATAGTTTGAAAAGTTTTCCTTTATTTTTTTGCTGGTGAATTCAAATTCTTCTTGCATCGAGACTTTGGCATGCTCAACCACAAACCGACGATAATCCCAGCAGTGAACTACAATAAAAAGGGGATATTATATAACCCTATCAGTCATATCTAAACTATTCTCCTCAGGGCAGGGCTCAAAATAACATTTCATGTTATGCTGGTTATGGTGACTGGTCAGTTCCAATTGTGACCAGTCAAAGGTGATTTTTGACCAGTCCAATTTCACGTGGCCCCCCCCCCCCCCCCCATGAAAAAAACAAACAAAAAAAAAAAAAAAAAACCAAAAAAAAACAACAAATATAAAACAATAGAAAAAAACAAACAAACAAACCACAACACAAGCATGTAAAGTATATTATTCTATGCTATAAATACAGTCGTTGGCACCTAAGCGTGTACACCACCCGTCAAAACATGTTCTAAATTTAAGCCAAAGTTGACCGTTTTGAAATCAACACTGTGGGATTGGTGAGATGTGATTGGCTAAGGGCACATTCATGTGACAATGTATTGGTTTTCAAATGAAAACCTAATATGTTTCCAAGGTAAACATTTAACTTTGACTATGACATAAAACATGTTTTGACAGACGTGTACACACTTAGATGCCAACAACTGTATTATAAGCTAGTACTGATATGAACGTTTGTCATAAAAAGGAAATACATGCATAGTTCACTTCAATATTATATATACTGTATATATCAGACATGAAACGGGTCTACAACGTACAGCACAACAACAATCATTTTAAGTTCCTTCAAATGGAAGTAATAAAATTAATTGCAAGTAATATAACCAGTCAAAATGACTGGTGTTATACAAATTTGACTAGTCACATCAAAAATTTGGCCAGTCATTGACCAGTGACCAGCTGTTATTTTGTAAGCTACAGTACATATATAGGGCCATCCTTCATTGGTCCAGTGTTATAATAGTCCGGAGAAAACTGGAGTACCAAGAGGAGACCTGTGGTGTTTTGTAGAGTAAAACTGGGAGCTGACCTGGCCAAGGAGAAATTTTAATCTGATGCAAACAGGAATTAAACTTGGGTCACAGCACCAACACCCATATGTAACAGAGTTTTTTCTTTATAAGTAAGGAGTGTCATTCCACTTACAATTCCTATCATCGTGTCCAAGGTAAACATTACAAAGATTTAATTCCCTTTTCCAATCAGGTTGTGGCATAAAAAGCATCATCCACCCTCGATGGTGCCATATTCCATATGATTTGGGATTCACTGGTAGACAGCTCTCCAAGAACACTAACTCTTTAGTACAAAATTCTTGAAGTTGAGTGTTTTCTCTAAGATTACAATAAAATAGTCAAGTTTGTATTGTAGGTACCAAACACAGGCAATTTAATTTGCAGGCAGTGTGAGGCAAATTAACCCACTGCAGCCAAGCAAAGGATGTTTGCCAGGGGGTTAGTCTAGCAGTTTTTGGGTAACCCTAACCAAAATCCTGATCCTATCTCTGACCTATAAAAGGAGATTTTTCATACCCTATCCCAGATCTAATTAAAAAAAATCAATACTGATCCCAGCACTGGTGTCACATTGGCATCCATGTGCTGTCTCAGACCAAAATATACACCCTATTCCAGACCAAACTGGACAATTTGTATAGCCTATCCCAGAGCTTGAAAACCATACCCTATGGGGTGGCACATACCTATATCTGCGAATACAATCCCCTGGCAGACAAGGTAAAAAATAATAATCGAAATTTAGTAAGGTTAGATATACTGCCGAAACAGAGAACGTAGGAGTCTAACGTTTCGAGTGAAGGCCCTTCAGAGAGAAACGTTCTCTGTTTCGGCAGTATATCTAACCTTACTATATTTTGATTGTTGTTTCTACACTGCCTACGCAGCACACTACTTTTATTAAAAAATAATAAAGTGGTCATTTTTGGTCAGCTCAGACAGGACTGGGTTAAATGCATATGGCAGATTCAGGATTTTTAAAACTGGGCTGTGACATCAAGTTATGAGAATTCTAAGGTGTCCTGAGGTGTGACACCTTTATAAATAATTGTCACCTTTGTTCCTTGAAGTGCTGTAGGACTTCTCTTCGATAATTCCATAATGTATAAAAATCTGGATTAACTATCAGAAGTTGACCAGTTAAGGCAAGAGCTTCTTCGTCAAGTTCACCATTCTGGCGCTATATAATTATATATATGTATATATACTGTAGTACCATAGAAAAGTGATTAAAATACTATTAATATTAATAGTGGTGCATTTGGTGCATATTCATCAAGCTTGAATACTTAGAAAATGTTTCTGAGCCCCAGACAGGAATCGAACCTGTAACCTTCTAGTAACCTTCTAATAACCACTTAGACCTCAGACACAATAACCAGGAATTAAACGGGTGAAGTCTGCACACAGGCTACAATAACCATTGAGCTATTGAGATTCAGACTGAGTCCGACCCAAAGAACGGCTGTGAGGGAGACTAGTTTGACCCTTGTCAGCTGAAATTTGGAAAGTGTCTTATTGGTGTAAACAAATACAATTCAAATTCCAGGGGGTCTTGGCCAAAAATGCAAAAGTATTCCTGGGGGGTGGGGTGCAGTCCTGAGGGGGGAGGGGTGCTGGTTAGCACAACCATTTAGTCAACTGGGTGAAGTAATTGTTGATTTCAAAAGCCAAGCATTAATTTTTTAAAACGTTTAAGAGTGCAAATGGCTTCAGAAATCTAAAATGATTGTTCTCTACATCTGACCTTGCCGTTTACTTTGCTCGTAATTGTTTGATAAACTTTCAATTTCTTCAAACGTTCTTGCCTCTTAGCTTCAGCCTGTTGTGCGGTACTTCTAACCTTGAGTCGGCCATGCTGTAAGAATGAGAGCAAATAACTTTGAATTAACTTTAAAATGGGTGCTCCATTGGCTGAAAAAAAAACTTATTTACCCACCATTTTAGCCTACTCCGGTGTCTTCCGACTGATTCCGAAGAGCTGTCGGCACATTACGAGGACAAACGACAGACAAATTGTTGTCACTAAAAGGGATCACTCAAAAGGACTCAGTCTTGTTCCGCGACTTTTCCAAAATGTGTATTAGTCAAATATGTTTTTCCTAAAAGCCAGGTGGTAAACCAGATTTTTGACTAGGGTTAGAGTTTTTGTTGTAGTTAGGTTATCCAGAAGATTGCTAAAATATTGAGACTCACTGAAGCCTGACGACAAATTTGGAAAAACAAATTTGACGACATTTTTTACTTGTTATGTTCATATCATATTACTATTATTTAACGTATATAATAGACAATAAATCAATAATCAGGTTCCTGAGTCTTGTAAATAATAAAATGAAATTAAAAAATTTCTGAAAAGGCCGCTCATTTAGCCTGGGAGGATCCTTCTGAGTGATCCGATTTAGTGACGATCAATTGCTAACGAACAAATGAGTTTCAGTCGACCGAAAGTGCGGAAGGTGAAGTATTAAAAGTTTCTATTTCTTTTGAAAAGAGGAGCATTTAATTGAATTTTACTACGAAATATGGGTGAACTACGTGATTTACCACTAGAAGTTATTCTTTGTGTTCTTAAACGGCTGACTTGCTACGACGTGTGTCGTTTTGCGCAGTCTTGTCGATTCTTTCGCAAAGTTTGTGAAGCGGATGGCACATGGCGTAATTTATGCTTTAAAGGTCAGTTATGAATGCAAGTAAGTTCTCAATGTTTTGCTTAATATTTATTTGAATTATTCTTTATAGATTATGGTATTTCCAGCATTGAGAAATGGCCCGTCAATAATTTTAGGGAATTATACAAGACTGGTGAGATATTCTATAAATTTTATTTATTAAATATTTACATTGCCATGGTTTTTTAATATAAAAAGAACGAGGAAGTAGAATTTTGTATTCGCGAATCTCTCCATTTTATAAGATCCAAGATGATGGGGAGTCACCCTTCTCAATAAATTTATGAGCCCTCACTCCCCTGAAAATAGTTCTCACTCCCTGAAAATAAGTCCTTAACCCCCCTGAAAATAATTTTCCGAAATATTGCAATTCGCAGGTTGCTCAAAAAACCCATTTCAACATCGAACTTCACATAACGTGATGATCTAGTCAAAGTTAATATAATCAAGTTAAACTTGAACATCATGCGAATTGCAATATTGGGTCATTCCAGAAAAGATCCATACCTCCCCCACAGAGGAAATTTGTGCCATCTGGGGAGGGGAGGGGGGTAAATCTACTTCTGATAATAGTAAAATGTACTAGGACATCCGAAGGGGGGAGGGGGTCAACTTCACGTTTCCTCCGTGGGGGAGGTGTGGATGTTTTCTGGAATGACCCATTCCAGGGAAATGAACATCTGGTTTAGCTGTAAATATGTTAACAATATAATGATTGCTATTTATCTTTGTGTTTTATCATCATAGTTCTTTTTAAATATGGTTTTTTAATTGGCAAGTTGTGGAAAATCAACGTTTATCCTTATGATGGGATCATATCTTTAGAGGTACTGTACATACTGTATACATACATGTGCATTAATTACTGAAAGATATATATATATTAATGAACTGTAAAGTGTAAACTACGTATAAAGCTTTTATATATTACCGCTAAACTTAAGATGTACAGTACAATAAAGATATCTGTTAAAGTATAGTTGTTATTTTTGCAATCATCTAATTGCATGTCACAAAATGTGACTTTTGTAAAACTTCCCAATTATTCAATTTTTTTGAAGTATGGGTTGAGTGTTATACTGTTATAGCCTGGTTTCTATAAGATCATCTCAATTGCCCCTATTACCCAAATCTCTCAAATCAAACTAGAGATATCTGTGATAAATTTCACTGTCCACGTGGGTGTTGGTAAACTCTATAAGTCTGCAGTATTCGAACTAAGATTTACTGATATAAATAATTAACCTATCTAATTACAAATACATTTACATGCAAAATTCATATGTTAAACTAATGCTGAAAAACATGACTTAAAAATCAATATTTAACCCTAAATTTTTCAGGCAAAAATCTCTGCCCTCTCCTAGACAGAATTGGGCTGCTATGCTTATGCATGTCCACCATTTATCCTCTTGACAACCACTCATTTACATATACATTAAATTATGGTCCCTAGGGCCACAATATCTCGAATCGACCATTCTGATTGTATGGATTCAGGTGATCAATTCAGGTGCTATTTCTTACTGCTGCAGTACAGTATAGTAGAGTAAGTTATTTTATTTGGATCAGTGTTGCCAAGTCAAGTTTTGTAAAAATCCCAATAAAGGTCTGAAAATATCCCAAGATTCCCTATTTTTTACCAAAAAATCCCAAGGTTCACAGTGCTCCTATAACAATCGGTTCTCATTATATGATATCATTTTTTCACATTTCCACAAAAGATTATACTTTTGTAAGTAACCAATTTTTTCCTGTTTGTAGCAATCTGAACCCACTGTATCAGTGATACTTCATTTGGATAGAGTACTTCATCTTGTCTAAATCAAACAAATACATAGGCTATTGATCACTCAACCTCGTTCCCAGGGCCTTTGGGGGTTTGCGCGTGCCCCAAACCCCCGAAGGCCCTGGGAATGAGGTTGATGATCACTAAGTATGATCTAATAATGATCAAGTAAATTAAAAAAATAATAATTAAAATCAGCTTTTTAAAAGCGAAACTGTTTGCTCTGGAAAAATAAAAAAAAAAATCCCAAGGTTGAATCCCTGAGAAAAAAATGGCAAAAAAATCCCAACTCCTTCAAAAAATCCCAAGATCTTGGGATAAAATCCCAAGGTTGGCAACACTGGTTTGGATGGGGTTAGTACTTGGAAGGGTGACCACCTGGGAATAATCTTGTTCTCAAGCTTGTAAATCATGTGAGTATAAAGTTGCTGGAGCGCCTTAAATATGCCATTGACTATGTTTATGTGCCTCCTTTGCAATTCAGCCACTGACTGCTAGTAAGGATGATTAATTCCTCGATCCTTTCCTGACTCGGCTATACTCCATATTATACTGTAGTGCTAAATCTTTTCTTAAGTGTTAAACTTTGCTAAAGATGAAAGTTCACCTTGGAATGTGCAAGCAACATTAAGTTTGAGGCTCATTTTAGTGTCTCCCAGCGTGCTGAATGCCTAATTCATGTCTTTTTCAACAGATAGAACCTGGAAGGATTGTTGCTTATTTGTGGTATCCACCAAAGTGTCAGTGTGTCACACAACCTTTCACTAAAAAAGAAATATTTGAACTCAGAGTTGAAAATGAGCAATGTATTTGCAATTGTTTGTCAGGAACATCTGTGCATCCCTTGGAAAAATTATGCATAATTTCTTCTGTGGATAATCTTGTAAGTTTTAAGAGATATACATGTAATATTACATGGTTATATAACCTTCTAGTTGCAGTATGCAGCAGGGCTTGAAATTTGAAATTTTCGGCAGTATCCAAGTGGATACCAGGTTTCTGAATTTGGTATCCCTCCTTGAAATCTAGTATCCCACTTTTGAATACTAAACATCTCAACTTGCATTATCTAAAATTAACTATCACAGTTTGTGACAGTACATGCATTACATTACATTATAAGATGTTACCTTACAATGCAAGATGTTATGCAACATTCTAAGATGTTACATGTCATTACATTCTAAGATGTTACGTTACATTATAAGATGTTACCGTATGTTACATTATAAGATGTTACATTACATTATAAGATGTTACAGTATGTTACATTATAAGACATTACGTTACATTGTAAGATGTTACATCAGATTCTGTGGCTGTGCACTATCGAAATTTTTATTGTATCCTGTTGACCCAAAACGAAAATCTAGTATCCTGTGGGTATCGGGATACCGCAAATTTCAAGCCCTGTGCAGTACAAGCAGATATGCATATGCCAACTGCCAAGTCTTAATGGCTTTACTAGCTAAACCACCACATTTTTTCCAAAAGACTAGAATACACTCACAGTCTCACAGATCACTTTAGACTGGCTGCTTTACTTGTTTTCATAGGTCAGTGGTTAGTCCATAACAAAACACCAATTGAAGGCTTAGAATCCCAGTATCCCACAGTGCTGCATTCAAAAATATGCAAATGATGCCATACTGTATGCAGGAAATATCTTTTCTATTTTCCAGGGGAACATGCACTGACCTCTAGGTGCAGTACAGTACATGTAGATGTGCTTAATTTATGACTTTTGTACTGTATGTTAATAATATGTCCTACAAGAAGTTGTACTGTAAGTTGTTGGCTAACTTATACTGTTAATTTGACATACAGTGCAATTATTAATTAGTATTGTGTGTTGTTCTGCACCTTTTCAGGATGGTCCAGCGAAGTTTAATTTTGAATGTCCACAGCGTGGTTACCATTCTCAATCTAATGTATGTCTGTATAGTTATAGTTAGTTAAAACCTACATTGTTTGTTCTAATTTACACATTGCTGTTGTCCATGTACAAATTATATAAATCAATTTGATAAAAGAATGGTAAACTGTAGGGGAAACTAAATTGTTATATACAATGTTCTTCATTCTACATATAACAATTAAAAACTAATGCTTTTAAACCGTTTTGAGCCAGTATTGAACTCTCAAGTTTTACGTATTTTACTCTGGTTCACACCAGACAATTTTACTCATGACAGGAAAAATTAACCAATGGGAAAGGGTTAACCCTTTCACTCCCAAATACAGAATTTTCTGTACTTTATTATTTTGCTCTGTCTAAATGCCAGATAGATGATTTTACATGTACTCATCAATGGGAGAACTCCTGGAAAGTTGAGAGTGAAAGCCAAGGGTTAAATAACATTTATACATACATACAGTATTTAACAAATAGATTCCATTTGCCATTGTCTGTTCAGTTATAGATGCACAGATGACGTCACAACGTGGTAAGAACAAAAAAGTGGCCCATGAGACGTAGTCGAGTGGGTCACTGATGTTCTTACCACATTGTGACGTCTACTGTGCATCTATAACTGAACAGACAACAAAAAAATGGAATCTATTTGTTTTATACAATATAAAAATTACACAATACTTCTTGCCGGATTTTGGGGCATGAAGAAAGAAAAAAGCAAGTCAGCTGGTGTGATCTGACGTGATCCATGTGTCTGTCCTGTAATAGATCATGGCCAACAACCAATGAAAACATGCATAGCAACCAGGATATTGTATAAATGTATTAATAGCATGTATATATACTATACTAATTTAATTTGTTTTTTTTGCTTTTACTTCTGTATACCTCTATTGTGGCTTACATATTCCTGTACTTCAGCCTGCTAACACTGTGGCTTTTGATGCTTTTGGACGATTTAAGACCTACTCTGAGCTGTCTGGGTGAGTTTAAAAAATCATACATACACCATAGACGGATTTTCATATTTATTACTAGGGGGTGCCAGACATTTTAGGGGGGTGAGCTGGTGATATCTAGTAACACAAGGCATCACCAAACGTTGTGCTGCAGGGCTCATCCCCCAGTGAGGTCCAGGGGTGGAGCCATTGGTGGGAGGCTAGAAAACGAAGCACCCCCAGAAAATTTTGAAAAAAATCAAGGTTTCTAGAGCACATCAGAAGGCATTCAAAGCAAAAGTTGTCAAGTCAATGAATTTGGCAGGTCCTTTGAGAGAGTTATTTAAATGACCCTGTAAACCCCGAAATAGGGTTCTATCAAATTACTATGTTGTTTGAATCCGTGTGGTGAATGTTTCGTTTGGGGGGGGTGAAAACAAATATTTGAGAGGGTATCACCCACCCACCCCCCGCACCCCCCAGAAAATCTGTCTATGACATACACAGTATTACACACTGTGCTGTATGGTATATTTATAAGTAATACCTGATGATTGACTCAGTTTCTTTTGTTCTCACCAGGTAATTTAATCTCTAATTTCCCCCCAAACAGGGGAAATTTCTAATTTTTTCCCTCTATCAGGGCAAATAAATTTCCAATTTTCCTTTCATTAGCATGCATGACTGACCAAGCATCCTAACAGTACTCTTTTACACAACAACAAAAAATGCATTATTATGAGAAATCATGGTATTACAAACTAATACTGTGACATGTTGGGAAATTAGTGATTAAAGGTCCCCTCAAATCCTCCCTTGGCTTTCGGGACATTTAATCACTAATAGGTGAATTTCAGGGTATTGCGCGCGCATCATTTTGCAAAGGAATTGGTGGGCTCTTGGTGGGTTCCCCACAAAGTAAGCAATGGCAAACAGACTTGCTAGCAAGCCAACAACAGCAGAATAACAGTGTTAAACATCCAGAATTAACTGTATCTATACCTTGTTGATTTTAAACAGTATGTTTACTTTGAGTGAAGCTTGCCAGTTTGTTTGAAACACCAGCCTGAAACTCACCTATTGCCCTCGTGTCATTGGAACTAACATGGGTTTATATCTATTGGGGGGGGGGGGGGGGTCATGAACAAATCTATCCTAGTTCCTATGCTATTTAAATATACAAGACTTTCTATTCCAATTTGTATCTGTTTTCTAGCAATATAGAGTGTGAAAGGTTACAGTGGTCAAATTGTGTCAATGGAGAATCATTGCCCAAATCTGGGCTCTATAAGGTGTACTTTTACTATACCTAAATAACTCATTTGGATTTATCGATTTACTTACTATATTTATTTGATATATTTATTTATGTTGTTTTTTATTTGTTTTAAGTTGAAATTTACTCACAATTGTTTTTACTAAACCATAGGGTACATACGGTCCTCATGGAGTTGAGGTCATAATGGTTCATGTGTCTTCCAATCAAATAATTGGCACTAAAATTACTGTAAGGGTTTGTGTTGCTTTTGCTGTTATTGTGAATTGATGATAATGTGGTTGTTGGTGTTGGTGAGGGTGGTGGTATTGATATTGTAAATTATTGGTGTTGGTGGTGGTATTGATATTGTAAATTATTGGTGTTGGTGGTGGTATTGATATTGTAAATTATTGTTGTTGGTGGTGGTGGTGGTGATGGTGCTGCTGCAGATTTTGTTGGTGTTGTTGGTGGTGGTGTTGCTACTGCTACAGGTTTTGGTGGTGGTGGTGGTGGTGGTGGTGGTGGTACTGCTGTCGATTTTGGTGTTGGTGTTGCTACTGCTGCAGATTTTGTTGTTGTTGTTGGTGGTGGTGGTGTTGCTACTGCTACAGGTGTTGTTGTTGGTGTTGGTGGTGTTGCTACTGCTACAGGTTTTGTTGGTGTTGGTGGTGGTGTTGCTACTGCTACAGGTTTTGTTGGTGTTGGTGGTGTTGCTACTGCTGCAGATTTTGGTGTTGGTGTTGGTGTTGGTGGTGTTGCTACTGCTGCAGATTTTGGTGTTGGTGTTGGTGGTGTTGCTACTGCTACAGGTTTTGTTGTTGTTGTTGGTGGTGGTGTTGGTGTTGGTTGTGTTGATGGTGGTGGTGGTGGTGGTGGTGGTGCTACTGCTACAGGTTTTGTTGTTTGGTGGTGGTGGTGGTGGTGTTGCTACTGCTACAGGTGTTGTTGGTGTTGGTGGTGTTGCTACTGCTGCAGATTTTGGTGTTGGTGGTGGTGGTGGTGTTGCTACTGCTACAGGTTTTGTTGTTGTTGTTGTTGTTGTTGGTGGTGGTGGTGCTACTGCTGCAGATTTTGTTGTTGGTGTTGGTGGTGGTGTTGTTGTTGGTGGTGTTGCTCCTGCTACAGATTTTGTTGTTGTTGGTGGTGGTTGTGTTGGTGGTGGTGGTACTGGTGGTGTTGCTGCTACTGCAGATTTTGTTGTTGTTGTTGGTGGTGGTGGTGGTGGTTTTCCTGCTGCTGCATGTTTTGCTGCTGTTGTTGTTGGTGGTGATGGTGGTGGTGTTGCTGCTGCAGATTTTGTTGTTGTTGTTGTTGTTGTTGTTGTTGTTGTTGTTGTTGTTGTTGTTGTTGTTGTTGTTGTTGTGGTGTTGCTGCTGCTGCTGCTGCAGGTTTTGTTGCTGTTGTTGTTGTTGGTGTTGTTGTTGCTGCTGCAGATTTTGTTGTTGTTGTTGTTGTTGTTGTTGTTGTTGTTGTTGTTGTTGTTGGTAGTGGTAGTTGTGGTGTTGCTGCTGCTGCTGCTGCTGCAGGTTTTGTTGCTGTTGTTGTTGGTGGTGTTGCTGCTACTTCAGATTTTGTTGTTGTTGTTGTTCCACTATCTGTGATAGACATTGACCAAATTTTTTAATACATTATTAAAAGGGAGATGGCAACGTTCCTGCCTCAAAAGTCACATTCAAAGTCGACATTGACCAGGAAGTGAGCCTTGATGAACTTAAAGAGTTGTACTCAACAGAATCTGATGTACCAGCAGTTTCCCTTACAGAATTTCGAGTTCCGCTCTCATATGAACTAGATGTTGATGAAAAGATTACAAGTAGAGTAAAGGCAAGGTAGGTGAACTTTAAATAGCATAAAGTTTATTTTTTTTACCTTCAGGCCAACTAGCTAAAACAATAAAGATCAACACAGAATAAAGACCAACTTGTGAACATGTCATTCATTTTTTTTACGCCATCCTGGTAAACTCTATACCACATTCAACTTAGCACTGAGTTTACTGGTTCCACCAAGTTGATAGCCTTGACCGTCAAAAGTGCCGGGGAACTCACCAGGATGGTGTAATGCTCATTGAGAACTGAAACGGGGCAAGTTTTCACGCGAGTCGGGCTTCTCATTGATCTTTATTCTGTGTCAATAACAGAAGAGATATATCAAAAATGAATTATGTAAAAGATATAATACTATATGGAAAGATCAGACTCAACAATGTAGTAAATTGCGTATCTTAAACCTTGTGAAACCACATTTGGAATTTGAAAGTTATTTATCTCGAGTCAAAAATGTAAAGCGTCGTCAAGCGGTTACAAGGTTTAGGGTATCTGCACATAAGTTTCCAAGTGAAGTTGGGCGATATACAAATATCGCATACAATTTACGATTATTTCCCATTTGTAAGTCAAAGGATGTAGGTGATGAATATCATTATTTCTCAAATTGTGATAATGATAAATTAGTAAATCTTTGAGAAAATTTCATAATCGAGATATCAAATATTAATAGTAGCTTTAAATTGTTGAGTAAAAACGATCTATTTCATTATTGTATGGCTATGCATGATGAATGCATAACAGAATGTACAGCCAAATATGTATATAGTTTAACCAAGATTTTCAATGACTCTACTGTAGGTAATTAGTTTATTAGGTGAATAACTTTTTTTTGTATTAGCATTTGTATTAGTATCCTATGTACCAATAATGGTGTGATGGAAATAAAGATTATTATTATTATTATTATTATTATTATTATTATTATTATTATTATTATTATTATTATTATATAACAAGCGATGTTTTTGACGCGACTTTTTTCCGCACCAAACAGGGCATCGCTTTTTAGCACTGTCTGGTTATTATTCTGGTTAACACCAGACTATTTTATTCAGCAAATTAAGGAAAAAAGCTCTCGCCAGTTTTGGCTGTCAGACCTGGAAATTTTTAATATCACTTGTCTCTTTAACCCCTCAACCTCGTCCCCAGGGCATTTTGCCTCCACGTTGGGAGGTCGGCGAAAATGGCCCTGGCATCGGCTGGTCGATTCTATAATCGGATTGGCCGGTTTAAAAACTTGATTAATTCAGATGCAGTGTAATTTATTCATCAAAATATGAATTGCAATAAATCCACTCTGCGAAGTTCATCCAAAGAATTGTAACGATAGCTTTGGTTAAAGTCAAGAACAACATTAGATATATGTTTCTTCCCGACATTTAAATGTATCGTGGATAATCGTGGGGAGTATCATGATGAATAATGCTAGCCAGTTGCATTTATGATAAAGGTTCACATGAGTGATTCGGCAGAGCGTTAAATATTTCTTATTTATTATTCATGTATACGTATTATACAAAAACGAAACACAAAGACCGCATAAATTTTCTTGCCAAAACACCCCAAAATTCTGGGTGTCACGTGACCAGCCGATGCCAGGGCCATTTTGGCCGACTCCCAACGTGGAGGCAAAATGCCCTGGGGACGAGGTTGTTTAACCCCTAAAAAAGTTTATGCTGATTAAACATGTTTAGAAAGATTTGTTTGTCGTAGGTACCACGGTGTTGGACAAATTGCTCATGTAGGGTACATTAACCCAAGCTGGACACCAGCCCACTTCGCGCTGTTCGATGGAAGTTGTTTTGCTATTTTCTGGATTGAACTTGAAAGTGTGAATGTCTATTATCATGTGGAATGCTGATAAAGGCTTTGCATCTTCCATCTTTCTTGTATTTTACGAAGTTGTTCAAAATGGCACAACAGGTCAATGTAGGACAAGGCAAGCTGACATCAGCAGGTACTGTGCAAGCCTAGCCAATAGAACCTCGTTCTCTAATCTCTATATCTAGAACACTAACTTCAGTCATTAGCATGATTCAAAAATGATTACTATAGATTTTGTTGTTACGAATTGTGGGTATACGGTATACATGTAGTGTATGTGGTACGTTTCGGAATTGGTGTAATCTAAGACTGCGTTCACACGAGTCTGGTGTAGAAGATAAACGGTAAAATGTGGTTACGTTCACACGAAGCCGTCATAATTTAACGACGCTTTGAAGGCGTTCACACGACACCGGAACCTTCTGGTGTATATCCAGTATTTCAATGCTATGTACTGTTTAAATAGCCATATCTCGTCAAAAGTAAATGGAAACGAGAAGCAATTCAAAGAATATTATCCCCCAAGGTGTATAGTGCATTCTAGGTTTACAATTTTAGTCTTTCCGTTAGGAACTCACCTTATTGACTTCATCTTCTCCTATTTACACTGCCTAGTCATTGTTGTAATAATGTTATAATTGTTCAAACAGCAGCACAAGTTCTTAGCAGAAGCTTTCCGAAGTCGAGAAGACAAATAAAGTTTTCCATCGCTGAAAAATACGCCAGCCGTTTGGTTAGGAGCCGAAAATTTAGGAACTGGGTACTAAAGCGGAGCGAAAAAGTTCCGGATCTTGTGTTCACACGACACCGTAGAAATCGTTTTCAAAACGCTCCGGTTAGAGCGCCGTTTTCACACAATTTCGATCCGGAGCCGTGTGAACGCAACGGCGTTTTGTGACTTTTTAGCGCCGTTTTCAACTCGCTTTGTGTTTCGTTTTTGTATAATACGTATACATGAATAATAAATAAGAAATATTTAACGCTCTGCCGAATCACACATGTGAACCTTTATCATAAATGCAACTGGCTAGCCGATTATTCATCATGATACTCCCCACGATTATCCAGGATACATTTAAATGTCGGGAAGAAACATATATCTAATGTTAAAAATGATATTGGGCATTTCACTCGATTACACAGCATGTTCTAAGGATTTAGGGTGAAGGAAAATTCGAGTGTGGAATATATACATTTTAAGACCAAACCGGGAGCAGTTGCGAAAAATGCAACTACACAGGCCCTCCGGCAGGAATTGAACCCACGACCTTGCGATTCTAGTGCAATGTTGTTCTTGACTTTAACCAAAGCTATCGTTACAATTCTTTGGATGAACTTCGCAGAGTGGATTTATTGTAATTCATGTTTTGATGAATAAATTACACTGTATCTGAATTAATCACGTTTTTAAACCGCCCAATCCGATTATAGAATCGACCAGCCGATGCCAGGGCCATTTTCGCCGACCTCCCAACGTGGAGGCAAAATGCCCTGGGGACGAGGTTGCTCCATACAGTTTCTTGAAAAATGGAAAATACAAGTTTGAGAGTCCAAAACACGTACATAACCAATTTGGGAAAATAATAAAACTAAATGTTATGCATAATTAAACAGTCTGACAATCAAAAACTGTTACCAAATAAATAGCAACAGTTGTTGCTATGGCAACAATGACGTTTCAAAATGGCTGCCAATTACCCTTCAAACTAATTTAATTCGAAAAAAACTTTGGTGACCCCCAATCTTTTTTTTCATTAAAACTTTTCTTGAAGTATGAGTAATCAGTAGGCCGATTTTAGAAAAATTCTGTAGAACGAATATTTTTTTTCTCGGAAAAATCATGTTTGTTAATTTTTAAAAAAATTCTTTCTACAGAATTTTTTTTAAATCGGCCTATTTGTTACTCATACTTCAAGGAAAGTTTTAATGAAAAAAAAATTGGGGGTCACCAAAGTTTTTTCCGAATTAAATTAGTTTGAAGGGTAATTGGCAGCCATTTTGAAACGTCATTGTTGCCATAGCAACAACTGTTGCTATTTATTTGGTTGCAGTTTTTGATTGTCAGACTGTTTAACTATGCATAACATTTAGCTTTATTCTTTTTCCTTATCTTTCAATCACGTGCTTTAGACTCTCAAACTCGTATTTTCCAATTTTCAAGAAACTGTGTGTAGCCACCTTAACCTTCTAATGACTGGTTAGACCACAGGGAGCCCATCTTGGCAGAGCGTGGGTACCCTGTGGCACACGCGATCGTGGTGTGTTTAGGAAAATAGTAAAGGGATGAAACACGAATTCTTCCTTGTTTTGAACATCGTTTTAAGCGGCTATAGGTATTAAAATTGTAAGACAATTGAGCGAAGTAGTTGTGATAATGATTCATTTATCAAAATATAATCAAAATGAGGCAAAATCTCACCTTTTAGCCGTGATTTTGCAGCTAAATTACATATCGTATTTTCGGGAGATGTGTTCCGCAAGTAGCTAGGACACTACATCATCGTTGACACTTCGGATAGCTACGAAATCCTACGATAAGCTTTTCGGATAAAGCGGGAAGTCTCAGGATTATTGATTTATTGCACATTCATCTGACTCTGGGTTTCAGTAGGTTTCAGTATTCCAACGGTGGCTCCCGACGATACGAGATGTCCTGGCTACTTGCGGAACACATTCCACGTTGAACGTTTGGTGTTTCATCCCTTATATTTTTTCCTCTCCCTCCGTTTTTTCCTCGCTTCCGGTAACCGTTTTCCGTATTTTTTTAAATCCCCTGCCACAGTTCCCCGCGCGTCTTTCGAGTCCGCCACAGGTACCCACGCTCTGCCAAGATGGGCTCCCTGTGCGCTGCCAGACGTTTTGTGCGACGTCCGAGCTCGTCCCAGGCCGTCCTCAGAAAAAGAGTGGGAAAACACTGAAATATTTGGACTTGTCCAAGAGTCTGACACAAAGGTTAAAATTATAAGCATACTACCAAAAAGATAAGGTACTGTAGGACACGGCCAAGTTAAGCGCGATTAACTGATCGATCGTGCTCAGTTTAATCCACCTCCTTGAGGTGGTGCAAACTAATCGCGATTAATTTACGCCGATCTGTTTACACGGACATTTTAAGCCCGCTTAAAGTCAGATGTGTCAGATCCCGCTTAAATTTTGACCGTGTAAACAGGGCTTAAGTAAGACTCGACTATTCATTTGTGTTTTAAAAAAAAGGGTAAAGAAAATTACGAAGGGGTCATTTCAGAATATGTCACAATATTGACAACATTTGAAAACACAATATTTCAGTGTTTTCCCGCTCTTTTTGAGGTACGAGCTCGGATGTCTCGCAGGCGCAAAACGTATGGCAGCGGTGTTTCCTATGGGAGCCAACGCTACATCGGTTTCAGTCACCAACGCTGTCTTAACAGCAGTACTAAAGCATGTAGGTAGTTTAATCGCGTGAGATGCAATGTCGTTTGTATTGTAACGGATGGCTCGTTTCAAGTTATTTAAAATTTTTGTACTTGTTTTGTTTTTCGACGCAAATGAATCACATTACGTCATACGGTCATAGTCTGTGTCAAATTTGAAAAGGCCGTCTTTTTGCGTCCAGGGGCGATGGGGAAATTGTTTTACCTGTTCTGTGGTTTAATTCTTTCTGACTTTGTTGCGAAACATTCTGGTTGATGCAGTGTCCTGCCTGGAAACCGATTCTTCTATGAGAATTAGGTTAACTCAAAATATTTCTTCCCGCTTACTTGTCCTGTCCCGCCTCCCATGTTTCATATGCAGAACTTAATGTATACCACTTCAAACAGACCAATCCGCTCGCATGCAAAAATCGATCGGGAATTGCGTGTGTGCAGACGTGGCCGTGTTCCTGTTTTGTTTTTGGTTCATTGCAGGTTGTTTTGAAATGCGGTCGCTGAGACTGGCGTTGTTTTTCTAAGCATTGACTGGTTCCGCATCATTCCTAAGCTTTTTCTTTTTCATGTTGGACATTACGTGGTGAATATGCGGCTTCTTAGCGTCTTCTGATACGGTTCTTGTTTCAAGAGACGGTGGATATTGAGACGGGGGTATGAAGAAAGACAACAAGGCGAAGCTACTCTTAGAGATAACTCTATCTCTTGCCGTTGTCTTTCAACTTGCTCGACTATCCCGAAGCCAGGATGCAGCGGCGAGAAGCGATAAAGCTTCAGAGACTATTTTGGATGATGTCGAAAGTGGGTCTTTTTTGGAAGAGAACAGCAACTTGATTGAAAAGACTTTTGGGAACAACGATGTTCTTCGCGATTTTGAAAATTCTCGTCCGCAATTCCCGGCGGAATCGAAACATGGAATTCCTTTGAAAGGTAATGACAATGTGGAGCATTTAGATTCATTATTAACAGACCATAAACAGCTTTTTGTACCTCAAGATGTTAACAGTGGTCTTACAGCAGCTAGCATAAACGCCGTTGCCACAGACGCTCCGCAATCTAATTCAACATTATTAGACAAAATGCGAACCCTCATGAAATCTGATGTCTTTTCCGACCTATCTATGCTTGATTCGTTGAATTGGTTTGATGAAGACGAACACGTTTTCTCTCCGAGCTCGCGCGTACGAAGACTCGCCGAGCCTTACCGATATCGCAGATTCCAGCAACCTTTGCGAGCTTATGTACCGGAGGACTCACCCGTGGGTACCATCGTGCTGAGAATCCCGCGAAATTACGAGGGGAGCCTGGAAATAGTTCAGCCAGAAAATCCAATTTGCCGCGTGAACAGCCAGAGTGGGATCCTTGAAACAATTGAACGCTTGGATTACGAGAGACAAAAAGTCTACACACTTATTATTCGTGATGCCCTAAACGACACCGAGCATGCGCTGTTTTACAACCATGACGTCATTATATACGTCATTGACGTCAACGATAATGAGCCGACTTTTAACATGGCGACTTTCTCGGGTCACGTGAACTCCGGGAGCAGAGTGGGTGCTCCAGTAGCTCAACTTAATGCTAGTGATCCAGATGGGGGTGTACGAGGTCGTATTGGTTTTACTGTGGACGATCGCAACACTCCTTTCACCGTCAACCCAAAATCCTGGGGCCTGGAGACGAATGGTAAACCGCTGGACCCATCGCAGTCTCATTACCCTGTCAATGTCCGAGCGTTCGACGAAGGATATCCGAGAAGAGAAAGTCCAACGGTTGTTATTGATGTTCGTAAAGCCGACGAGCCTCCGAGGTTTTCCGAGTCTGCGTACACTATCTCTTATTCGGAGAAAATTCTTCCCGGGGTCATTATTGGTCGTGTGATGGCAAAGAGTTTGTCTAATATTCCGGTTGCTTACGAAGTTGTTCCGACGTCTGACGTTTATGGAATCAACGCGCGAGGAGAGCTATCTTTGAAACGATCTGTTGATTACGAAACTGCTGGTAGTTCTGCAACGACGGTGATCACGGTGAAAGCAAGCGAACTCACGAATGACAACCCGTTGTCGTCCCAAATATCGGTAACTCTCGTGGTAACAAACGACGACGAGTACCCGACGACTTTTACCGAAGCTCTTTACCAAGCGCAGATAGACGAAGATATCAGTCGAGGAAGCCTGGTCACCACCGTTACTGTTCGGGACTGCGACTGCGCGAACGACTGTCAGTGTCCTGGATCCGAGATGCGCTTTACCTTGCTGAACACCGACGATTATTTTGTTGTAAACGAGGCGGGAGAAATACGAACTGCGAAAAGTTTCGATTACGATATTCAGAACGTCTTCGAATTCATGGTGACAGCACACCATAATCTTGGTAACCATGGCGACCAAATACCTGCACGTGCTTACGTCAGCGTCAAGTTACGAGATGTTAACAACCATGCACCTGTGTTTACACAAACACTTTACCATTTTCATGTTGACGAGGACTCCGATATCGGACACCATGTCGGTGTAGTCCAAGCTACTGATAGAGATACCACAGCTTCACCGTTGACCTATAGCATCAAGGACAGTGTCCCAAGAGATGGTGCCTTCGCTATCACAGACCAGCGGTTTGGTATTCTGACCGTTGCGTCTTTGTTGAATCTGACGACGCAGAGTAGTTTCACCTTAACAATCGAAGCTAGTGACGACTTGCAGAGTTCCGAAACGACAGTGACGATTGAAGTCGACGATGTCAACGACAATGCTCCGAGGTTTACGACGTGCCCCGATTCTGTGAACGTAGAGGAAAATGTTTTCGTGGGAGCGAGGGTGACAGTATTAGAGGCTCAAGACAGTGACCGTGGCAGGAATGCACTTCTTGAATATTACATTGAAAGATCGTACGATTTATTTACGAGTGATCATAATGAAGTGTTTGTTATAAATAACGCAACAGGAGAAGTCAAAACTGCGCATGCTTTAGACCGTGAAACGAAACGATATTACTTTCTAATCGCTTCAGCAAGGGATGGTAGTCACGATAGTGAACTCCGCCAGGTTGGCTACTGTCAGTTCGTCATCAATGTTCTAGACGTGAACGATAATTATCCATTTTTCGAAGTACTGCGTTATGAAACGAGTGTTCACCAAGATACTAAAGTCGGTAGCCGTGTTCTTAAAGTACAAGCAATAGATGACGATATTGGCGTTAATGTTGAAACGACATACTCCATTGACGGTAGGAATGATTTGTTTGCTGTCAACTCGGACGGATGGATTACAATTAAATCCAATCTGCGCGGTCTACTAGGAAAAAAGTCATTTACCATTACAGCTAAGAACATTAGAGCGTACGTTGGAAAAGCCAAGCCAGACGACACCCAAAAAACTACCGTAGAGATTGTGATCACGGATCAAAGTCTTCCTGCGTTCACCCAACTCTCCTTTCAGACCCAAGTCAGCGAAGACACGCTAGTTGGTCAGACAGTGCTCAATGTGTCAGCGGTTGCCTCGTCGCCTGACAGGAGCATGATCTATTTCTTAGCACACTTACGTCATACTAGTGAGTTTCCGTTTGTAGTTGATCACGCAACTGGTTCAATTCATCTCGCAAGTGGCCTGAACTTTGAGAGTAGGCAGAAATATGCGTTCTCCGTGAACGCGAACGAAATTGGGAGCCTGGAACCAGTAGAAGCCAGTATCGAGATCGATGTTGTCGACATCAATGACGTGGCTCCGATTTTCGGTCGATCGCGTTACGACGGGACGGTGTCCGAAGACGCGCAACCGGGAGCAGTCGTTATACGAATAAGGGCGACCGACAACGATCCGCAAAATGTCGTGATTACGTACGAAATCGAGGAGTCGACAGACTCAAATCTGTTTGAGTTAAAAAAATATCCAACCTCAGTGGAGATTTTAGCCAAGCAGAAATTTGACCGCGAAAAGACGGATAATTACCACGTGATTTTGGCTGCTATTGACAACGGTGATCCAAAACTTCGCAGTACGGCGTACGTCACAGTGCGTGTACTAGACGAAAACGATTCTCCTCCAGTCTTCGACTCGGCTCATTACTCAGTCTCCGTGCCCGAGAACACTCCGGTGGGGCAGACGATAGAAACAGTGATTACCCACGATGAAGACTACGGTGTAAATGCCAGGACATTATTCCTTATTGCTTCGGGCAACGACGGTCGCTTTCGGATGACGTCAGAACAAATGGAAGACAGTAGTCGTGGGTATCTCATCATTGCGAAACCGCTGGACTACGAAACGCGTTCCGAGTACAACCTTACAGTGGTTGGAAGTGATAAGAAGTTTAGTAATACTACGATTATTACAGTAAAGGTAAAGTGTTTGTCTTACAACAGACTTAATGGGGGTATACAGCTTGAAAAGCGGAGTGGGAGCAGTTTCAAACATACATCTAGTGAACTCTCTATATAACTGAAGTGATATCTGCTAGTCCTCGACTGGGCAAAGATTGAAGCCAAACATGGCGGACTTGTGGGTCTGAAGTACGTATAGTTCCAGTCTGCTACGCAGTCTTGACCAGATCAGGCTTGATTAGACCGCGTAGAGGACTGGAACTATACGTACGTCAGCCTTACAAGCTCGCTGATTGTCCGCCATGTTTGGCTTCAATTGACGAGCCAATAATATCACTTCAGTTCTATATAGAGCTTAGGCCTGGTTCATACGTCGCTTTTAATTCAGACGAATTTAATTCATGGTTAACTTCGTCGACTGGTCGACGTGAACTCGAATTCGTTTCATGCGACGAATTTAATTCAGTGACGAGCAAGGAAAATCCCGCTAGATCACGCCAAAAACGTCCAATACGCATGCGAAGTAAACAAAAAATCTGATCACGGGCACAAAAAATATGTTATCATAATTTATGCATTTAATTCGATGCGACGATACAGCGACGTCTGAAACCAACACGCCGCATTTCAGACGTTGTATCCGTCTCACCGTGACGGTGAATTTAACTCTTCAGTCCAGTTAATTCGTTTCATACGTCGCACTACAGTCGCATTTAATTGATTGAGTTAAATTTGTCTGAATTAAAACATCAAGGCTTTCCGAAGGGAATTAACCCTTCACTAGACACAGTTGCTTTTTGTCTACTTACTGCAGAATGCGGTTGAGTGTTTAATGACGTCATGACACACAGATCGTTGCAACGGTTGATTGAACATGTTGTCAAGTGAAATTTCGAATGTTGCTAGGGTTAACTGACAATAGCAAAATATGGCGCCAAAATATTATCGAAGGATTTGAGGTCACTAATTGTAAATAAAATAATTCTTGAAGGCAGTGACCCAACTCCCAGTGTCTTCCCTGGCAAATTTACCGGCATCGCGCGTTCCCTGAATAGTCTCAAATGTGTGGAAGAGATTCTGTAGGTCTTACTATCCGCGACTGTCGATTCTGCCGCTGCCACACGAACGAAATGTATCTTCATTCCTTTATTTAGGAACGGAAACATCTGAGATGAAAAATATTTGGTAGACATGTCAACTTCAGAACTGTTTTCATCCAGAATTGTCATTCGAATTAACACTGCTTCCGACATCTTCGTCAAACGGAGGAACTTCTTTCAATACCAGTCCATAAAATCCTTCGAATGTCAACGATAACAAGTCATCCTTTGCAGTGAATATTGGGGACACTCGATTTTTATTATAATAGTTATACTCCACTCTTATTTCAATAACGTTATCCATTGTCGAACTCCGACAACAAGGCCGCAACGTACAATGATCACATAGCAACGTTCGAAATTTCACTTGACAACATGATCGATCAATCCGTTACTCTGGCTAACGCCAGACGATTTTACTCGTCGAAGGGAGAGCTCCCAGAAACCTGGCCAATAAAGGGTTAAGCCTGCGACCCCGCGATGCTAGTGCTGTGTTCTGACCACTTGGCTACGTCGGCAGCAAAAGTATTGAGTTTTTATAAGAAAGGGGCTGTTTACATGCATGACAGCCGAGACGGGACGTTTTCATTCGTTTATCATCTCCTTCTGTTGAGGGGAAATGGAAATATGGAAATGCATGCAGATGAGGAGAATTAGAGATGATATTTCCCCGTAATAGTATTACTAGAAATAATCGGTATCTATTTCTATTCACCAGATAACTAACTCAGACGATGATCCACCGTATTTCCAGCAATCTCTTTACAATACCAGTCTGGCGGAAAACACAGCACCTGGAACGCTAGTCCTTGTCGTAGAAGCCATTGACAATGATTCTCCTTCAGCACACCTCGTCTACAACATAGATACCCCAGCAGCAATGTACTTCGTTATTGGTTCTAACACAGGCGCCCTTACTACTTCTGGTACCCCTCTCGACCATGAGCGAAATCCAGTTATGGTTCTCTCTGTGACAGTCAGTGATGGTACCAATAAAGCGAGAACATTTGTTGAGATCACTGTCTTAGACGTTAACGAACCACCGCGGTTTCCAAACCCACCATATATTGGTTACATCGAAGAAAATCAACCCGTCGGCACCCCAGTGCGTTACGTTACGGCATTCGACGACGATGACCCGGAGTTAAACGATGGGAAGAATTCGAATGTCTCGTATAGCGTCGTCAGAAATTCGGGAGAATCGACATACGACGAAGACGGGCAAATGTTTACGATTGACCCAGTCTCCGGATTGTTACGCGCGGACGCGATGTTTAATTTGGAAGTGATTCGACGTAACCTTGCGATTCAAGTACGAGCAACTGATGGCGGTTCTCCGAGTCTTTCGACCGTTACTGAGGTTACTATTGTTGTCCAAGACGTGTCTGAGTTTCCTCCCAAATTTGCGACTGCTGGTTACAGTACGAATGTAGTTGAAGATACGCTAGTAAGTCAAACTGTCCTGACGTTAACAGTTGTCGATGAAGATTTTACTACTGTAGGTCATCGCTACTCTATTACAAACGGCAACTATCCGTTTGCGTTCTACATTCAACCCAAGACTGGCGAGATCCTGGTTGCAGGAATTCTTGATTATGAAACAACAAAAGAGTATAACTTGACTGTCTCGATCTCTGAACGAAGCATGTCGAAAACATTCGAGTCTGATTACGCTTCAGTATTGATCAACATTCTCGATGCCAACGATCAGCCGCCAGTGTTCCAACCAAAGTCGTACTACCGGAAGATTTCCGAGGACGTTGCCCTGGGTACTGAAGTCCGTGTGGTCACGTGTTCCGATAGAGACACGGGCGCCAATGCTGTACCCACGTTTTCTATCACTGGTGGGAATATTGATGATTTGTTTGAAGTGAAGTCTGATCCTCATAACAAGAACCTTGGTTTGGTACAAGTGTCTGGCCATTTGGACAAGGAGAAAATATCTGCACACACTTTGGAAATTACAGCTACGGATATAGGAGGACTCACGGGTACGTTTTGGTGGGGATAGGGGTGGTGATGGTGCGATGATGATGATGGTAGTAGTGGTTTAGTGCTGGGGATGTTGGTGGTTGTAGTGGTGGTGATGTTGGTGGTGGTTGTGGTGTGGTGTGGTGATGGTTGTGATGGAGGTGCCGATGTGATGATGATGATGTTGGTGTTGATAGTGGTAGTAATGTAATTGACTAATTGTTGTGGTAGAATTTCTATCTCAGTTGTTTTATTACCATTACTATGTTTCTCATCTTCATTCTTTTTTTCTTCTGCTTTTTTCTTTTCCTCCTCTCCATCATCATCTTCTTTCTTTTCCTCCTCTTTCTTCCCCTCTTCCTCCTCCTCTCTCTCTTCCTCCTCCTCTCCCTCTTCCTCCTCCTCTCTCTCTTCCTCCTCCTCTCTCTCTTCCTCCTCCTCTCTCTCTTCCTCCTCCTCTCTCTCTTCCTCCTCCTCTCTCTCTTCCTCCTCCTCTCTCTTCCTCCTCCTCTCTCTCTTCCTCCTCCTCTCCCTCTTCCTCCTCCTCTCTCTCTCCTCCTCCTCTCTCTTTTCCTCCTCCTCTCTCTCTTCCTGCTCCTCTTCCTCTTCCTCCTCCTCTCTCTCTTCCTCCTCCTCTCTCTCTTCCTCCTCCTCTCTCTCTTCCTCCTCCTCTCTCTCTTCCTCCTCCTCTCTCTCTTCCTCCTCCTCTCTCTCTTCCTCCTCCTCTCTCTCTTCCTCCTCCTCTCTCTCTTCCTCCTCCTCTCTCTCTTCCTCCTCCTCTCTCTTCCTCCTCCTCTCTCTCTTCCTCCTCCTCTTCCTCTTCCTCCTCCTCTCTCTCTTCCTGCTCCTCTTCCTCTTCCTCCTCCTCCTCCTCCTCTCTCCCTCCTCCTCCTCTCTCTTTTCCTCCTCCTCTCTCTCTTCCTGCTCCTCTTCCTCCTCCTCTCTCTCTTCCTCCTCCTTTCCCTCTTCCTCCTCCTCTCTTTCTTCCTCCTCCCCTCTTTCTTCCTCCTCCTCTCCCTCTTCCTCCTCCTCTCTCTCTTCCTCCTCCTCTCTCTCTTCCTGCTCCTCTCTCTCTTCCTCCTCTTCCTCCTCTTCCTCCTCCTCTCTCTCTTCCTCCTTCTCTCCCTCTCCCTCTTCCTCCTCCTCTCCCTCTTCCTCCTCCTCTCCCTCTTCCTCCTTCTCTCCCTCTTCCTCCTCCTCTCCCTCTTCCTCCTCCTCTCCCTCTTCCTCCTCCTCCTCTCCCTCTTCCTCCTCCTCCTCTCTTTCTTCCTCCTCCTCTTCCTCCTCCTTACCATCATCATCATGACCATCACCATGAAAATATTATCATTATTTTCATCATTTTCATCATCAACATTACCATCAACTTTTCTCATTATTTTAGATACTGCTACCCTTGTAGTTGAGGTCGAAGACGTTAACGACACTCCTCCGAAGTTTAATCCGGCCTATTACGAAGGACGCATTCTCGGAAGTGTTCGTAACGAACAGCGAGTACTCACGATCAGCGCAACAGACGCGGACCAGGCCCCAAATGGAGGACCATTAACGTTCACCCTGAAGAACTTCGAGGATAAATTCCAGCTAAAAAATCCTGCTGCACAAACTGTCGACCTGTATACAAACTCCATTGAATTCACAAGAGAGACAACGCCGCTGTACCAAGTGATCGTGGAAGCTAATGATAGCGGCAGTCCTAAGCTGTCAGCGGAAGCGATGATCTTCGTAAGCGTTGTGGATGTTGAAGCAAACCAAGAGCCTTCTGATGGTTTTTTAACGATTGTCGTTTTTGCTCAGAACGGATACTTTCCAGGTGGAACTATTGGCGCTGTCTACTACAAAGACGATGATTACAAAGAAGATCAGAACGAATACACTGTCGTTTCTCAAGAGCCTGGGACATACTTTACCGTTGACTCGACCACAGGCCTCATCCGGTGTGCCGCGAACATATCTGATGGCGTGTATTCTTTGAATGTTACGGTTCGTGAAACAAGTTCAACCGTGGGAAAGGTTGTCTCCTCCAAGATTACCGTTCGCGTAAGAAGTGTGAATGAGACCGCTGTACAGCACTCTGTGGCACTGCGGTTTCCTTTGCGTACTCCTGCGCTATTTATCAACAGTTTGTATCTGAAACTGGTTGAAACGCTGGCCGAGATATTCCTCGTATCGTCCGATCATGTGTACGTGTTTAGCATCGGGCAATCATCGGGAGGTGTCGCCGATTCACCGTACGGTGTTGATGTGTGGATCGTAATCCGAAGTACTGGGGACGAGTACATGAATCCTAATTATGTATTCACGCAGTTGGAGATGAATTATAATAAATTAACGGCTTTAGGTAAGGCCAAACTAGAATGTTGCGTAGGCAGGGTTTTAGATAGAGCAAAGTGAAAAGATGGTAAACTGCTGAGAATAGTTTTGATAACTAAATACTGACGTTCCGAGTGGAGCCCTTCATCAGAGCAACACGCATACAAATAGATTTTGTTGTCTTAATCATCTGCGTTTTTTCTTTGCTTTAGGTGTCGGAAAACTGGAAATTGGTTACGACAAATGCGCTGCTGAATCCAAAACCGTTGGTGTTTGTAAGAACATACTTAGAATGCAGAAATCATTTACAGTGGTCAGCGGTTACTATGGTCAAGTGCCTGCGCCTAGTTCCAGTCAAACCGTTGTCGGGATCGATACGGAGCTCCGAGCCATCTACGAAGTTCTGCCGGAACCGGCGCCCGATTGCAGCACGATGCCATGCAAGAACGGAGGTAAGGCGTTTGATGTCGACAAAACGAGCTAAAGACTGGGGCGAGAGCAGTTAGACGCTTTTCACCAAAAACACGTGACACAGAAAAAATTATCTTCTTGATATTGTATGGGGGTAAACGCAATTTATCCACCATAATACATAAAATGCTTTTAATATTTAAAAAAAACTAATTTAATGAAAAAACGTGTGCAAGTTTGGAAAAATACAAACGTTTATTTGAGCTGTAGGCAAAGCTTTCTTGAACGCTCGCTTTTTGAAGGCACTTGTGTAAAAATAATTTTGTGATTTTCTTTCTTAGGTACATGCCACGATGTTGTACCCCAGGGCTTTGTTTGCCAGTGTCCTCCCGGGTTCCAAGGTCCAGAGTGTCAAGTTACCACCCGGACATTTAACAAACCAGACTCGTACATCTGGTTAGAACCACTGGCTGCTTACGAGTTAAGCTCCATCTCATTTGAGTTCATGTCGGAGACAAATATTGGAAATGGTTTGCTGTTATACCAAGGCCCTATAAGACCAGGTATATGTTTCAAATATAAATACGAACAGATTTCAAAATATATTTATTTATTCCTGCCATGTGCAATAGTTTAGTTTAGTTTAGTTTAGTTTACATTAGTTTAGTTTAAATTCTATTGTTAAAGTTTCTAATACATTTGTAAATATTGTAAAGTATGTATCACTTATACTTAATAACATAGTTAACATTTTAAACTGTAAATCACGCAATTCAGCTATATGTGCTGCGATGTGAATTTTTAATTAAACTATCTATCTATCTATCTCGTATTGGCCCTTAGGCTACACGAGACCACAGAAGACGTAATAAGAAAAGTTTTAGTATAGGTAGAAAAAAGTAGGCATTGAGTGTTCCATTGTGTAACAAATCTTAAAGGTCGTGAACTGCCGAAAATTTTAGAGAACGAAATAATTCTAGTACAACAAGACGCGAACCAGTATGATTAGGGATTTTTAAACTCGCTGCTTTCGAACTGGTGGATGTTTACTGATTTCATTTCTCTTTTATTCTCTGTTGTTGATTCTCGTCTATTCTTGTCGTTTCTTCCTTTCAGATGGCAATAATGGACTGAATGATTTTCTGGCAGTTTCACTTCTCAGCGGTTACATAACTGTTGCTGTATCGTTGGGTGGTCGGCCTTCGTCGTTCAATTCTCGGAAAGGCGAGCGATTGGATGATGGAAGATGGCATCATGTTGAAATCAAAAGAGCGAAAAAGGTAGGAACATTGTTTTTGAGTTGAGTAAACTTATTAAACCAATGACTTGTGGCCCAACCGGTACATGTCGGACTCGTACACTCTAACCCGTATTTATATACCGTAATTATTACATGGCGGAGCTCAATTTTCGGTTCGTTCGCAAAACTATGCAAACTGATTGGTTCCCGAGCGGTCGGAATGCTACGATATTGACGCTGATTGGTTCCCGACAGGTCGGGATCCTACGATAATGACCCGACCAATCAAAACGCTTTTTCTCGGACCTGTAAGTTTTGGCGGGAAAATTTGTGAGATTTAAATTGAGATAAAAGAGAACTAGGTATCTTGATTTAAATATTCTGAACAATAAAACGTACTGGAACATTACTGCTGGTTTTCTTTAAAGTTGTTTGCCTAAAAACACGACAAATAAAAACCGAACTGGTGTAAACAATAAGCGACACGAAAAAGCTAACAGGTAAGGTAAAGGCAAACTCCGAAGACGAAAACAACGTTGAAAACATAAAAAAAAATGAACCAAAAGCAATATAATAAATTCTTCATTAACCTCGTTTGTTCAACTTGCGATTGTTAAGTCATGCAGGTTCTTAAAACGAAATAAAATATTTCTATTTTATTTGTTTCTTAGTCCCCGGTCTCGAATTCGTCCTATTTCGTCGTGTAAACAGGCGGAACCGTACTAATTCGAGAACGGTTCCGAATTTGTCCTCCGTGTAAACAGGCGGAACCGTACTACCTAATTCGAGACCGCTGTCTAATTCGTCCGGTACCGTATAAACGGGGTATAATAGGATGATTTTGAGACATTATATGTGTACGTAAAAAAATATTTTTTGTTTGTTCATATGTTTAGGAGATTCGTTTGATTATTGACCACTGCGAGACCGCTGTCACAACCGAGGAAGAAGGTCGGTTCTTTGAAGACCGATCAAGCTGTGAGATGGTTGGCCACTCGTTTGAAAACTTTATGTGAGTACAATACTGCCATTTGCAAGCCATCGTTAGGCGAGCGATTTTTTTTGATGTTTGTTTACGTTTGAAAGTTGCACGTTTCACACGAAAACATTGAACGTTTAAAAACAAATCAATCAACTTGCGGCGTCATTTTGACAGGTTTCTTTGAATTGACGCCGAAACTTGATTTATTTGTTTTTAAACGTTCAACGTTTTCGTGTGAAACGTGCAACTTTCAAACGTAAACAAACATGAAAAAAATCGCTCGCCTAACGGTGGCTTGCAAATGGCAGTAAAGACACTTTTAATCGTACTAATTGGCGAGACCGGTTCCGAATTCGTCTGTTACCGTGTATAAACGGGGTCTAAAAAGTCGCTTAAAATGTATGCTAGATACTTAATATTTAGGTTTGTAAAGGATCAGATATAATATAACAAATTTGTTGTGTGTTTTTTTTATTCCAGATACCTCAATGGTTTAGGACCTCTTCAAATCGGCGGCTCCTCCTTGTCTTCGTACCCAGTCTCCCCTGTCACTACTCGGTCTTTTTACGGCTGCATCCGTAATATTTACGACAACCACCGAATGTACGATTTACGTTATCCGTTGAGAGTGGTCAATTCTGCTGTCGGATGTCGTCATGGTTGTCACAGCAACCCGTGTCAAAATGGCGGTTATTGCGAGAGCGAGATGTATTCTGGGTCAAGTTGCTGTACTTGTGTTCCTGGGTTCACTGGTTGTGATTGTTCTGAACGTACGTGACGTTTATAAATTATTAACAAATTTCTTCAACCTCAACCGGTCATTGCTTGTTTGTTTGTTTGTTTGTTTGTTTGTTTGTTTGTTTGTTTGTTTGTTTGTTTGTTTGTTTGTTTGTTTGTTTGTTTGTTTGTTTGTTTGTTTGTTTGTTTGTTTGTTTGTTTGTTTGTTTGTTTGTTTGTTTGTTTGTTTGTTTGTTTGCGTGCTTGCCTACCTGCCTGCCTGCCTGCCTGCCTGCCTGCTTGCCTACCTACCTACCTACCTACCTACCTACCTACCTACCTACCTACCTACCTACCTACCTACCTACCTACCTACCTACCTACCTACCTACCTACCTACCTACCTACCTACCTACCTACCTACCTACCTATCTACCTACCTACCTGCTTACTTACTTACTTACTTACTTACTTACTTACTTACTTACTTACTTACTTACTTACTTACTTACTTACTTACTTACTTACTTACTTACTTACTTACTTACTTACTTACTTACTTACTTACTTACTTACTTACTTACTTACTTACTTACTTACTTACTTACTTACTTACTATATCTATGCTATTTATATAAGCTCGCTTACTTTAAGCTATTAATTTAGTTCAAACTGCAACAAACGTGTTTTCTCCCTTATATTCTTCTACTTTACAGATTCTCCATCTTTTTGGTATTTAACGAACAGTTTCACTAAATACAATATGACTCCAGCACTACAAAGTACACTTGCTCCAAATGTCGCCTCACTCCCTGGTCGAAAACGTCGTCAAACTTTTCCAAGTTTTCCTCGATTTTCCCAAACGTTTTTTACACAGCTTGTGTTTCGGCTGCGCGTCCATCTTGGCACAAGTAATGCTATTTTCTTTCGCTGTTCGTCAAAGGAAGATTCTTTCTCTGAACTTGGCGTAAGTAACAAGGTCATATTTAATTCTTTGAAACTTTTCATGGCGTAATGTAATATAGATTATTTGTGTGGAAACACCACGTAAAATATTTATTTGCTAAGCTTTCGGCCTGTTGACTCAAACCTTCATCGGAGCAATAACAACAACCTGTTGGCTCACGTCATTGAGAGATAGTGCGATGTTTTGCAATCTCGATAGATTCCCTTGTTCTTCGCGTGAAGTATTGCTTGTCGCTGGCTAAGAGTTCAAGAGGGACAGCCATTAAACAGCACGTCGTGTGCCCTATTCGGAGAACATTCTTGATTTTGTTTTCTAATTAATAAAATTAACGTGATACGTCATTGTATTCTTTTTCTACTGTTCTAATTTGTCCGTATGCTAACATTCAAGGAATTAATCGAGTTTTTGATTCTTATTTAAAAACTAGATGGAGAACAAAATTTTGTATTATACATTCAAGTTTGCTGACGAAATGAAGACGATTAGTCTTCCAGGTGGGAGTATTGATGATGATAAGTGGCATAATATTCACGTCAGACGGCAAGGTAACACCGCTTCACTACAGTTGGATTATAAAGCAAAAAGTTATGGCACAACAGGTAAAATAAAATCACTTTTAATATTCTAGTATATTTTAATTTTTTTATTTCCGTATTTTCTCTATTAAGCAACTGACACTATTAAGCCAAAATAAAAATAAGCCTTCCTTAATACCCCCCCCCCCCCCGAAGTAAAATAATGTTATATTTTCTGTCTATAAAAACTCCATCAATAGCAGTTGTTTCTTACAAGTAATATTTGGCATCTCACTCTATTAAACTGGATATACTAGGTAATTTTGGTGAAGGAAAATTTCGAGTGTAGAATATATACATTATAAGTCCAAACCAGGACCAGTTGCGAAAAATGCAACTACACAGGCCTTCTGGCTAGGAGTCGACTCTCATGCACTCTTATCAACTCTCATCAACTTTGAGCTGGTTCAAATTTTAATGAGAGTTGATGAGAGTTTTTGCTCGTTTGACCGGTCATGAGAGTTGGCATATGAGAGTTGATGAGAGTTTAGCGGCCAGCGGTTTGCACTTTGTAAAAACAGGCTCAACAAAAATGGCGAAGGAACGGAACGATCCTGAATGTATTTCTGAAACTCTGGAAAAACCAGAAGCAAACAATGCCCAAATTATTGCCTCTGATAAAAAGAAGAAAAAGAAACTCTCATGGTCAACTCTCATCAACTCTTATCCGCGTTTGACCGGGCTTTAAGCCCTCTTCTTTGTTAAGCCCTCGTCTTAATGGCCTAAAATTAATAATGCCTCGGGAGCCTAGTAAAGGTAATATAGCATATAACAAAATATTAATGTATTAAATTTGCTTTTCTAGGGGGTATTGTTCGCCTGGTTGATTATTCTGGGGGTTCAATGTACACCGGGGGTATTCCTAGATTTGTTTCAGAAGGAAGTCAGCTTGGCAGTAATGGTTCTTTGGGCGTATTTGATGGCAAAACTAACGTTAGCAACGTTGTCGGAGATTTTCAAGGTAAAGTCGACTAATGTACTTGTCAGGCTAACGCCAGACGATTTTACTCGTCAAGGGGAGAGCTACCGGAAACCTGGCCAATAAAGGGTTAACATGAAAAATCTTTGGATGTGCCATCTAAACGTTCTCTATATCATGCTCTGGTACGCTCTCACCTTGGCTACGCAAGTGGGATTTGGTCACCCTACCTTCACAAGGACATGAAGTCTATTGAGATAATCCAACGTAGAGCATCAAAATATACTTTAAATGACTATGAATCTAACTACAAGGACAGGCTTACTACTTTGCAACTCCTACCTGTTAACTACTGGCATGAACTGAAGGATCTCTGTACAATGGCAAAGCTACTTCAGGGCTATTACGATTTACCCATATCAGACTACATCAGTACCAATTCAGCAATTACTCGAACCTCTACCAGCCTGTCCCTCCAACCTCATTTAACCAGAACCTTAAATTTTAAAAACAGTTACTTCAACAGAATCACAAATCTTTGGAACTCACTACCTTCTTCGATTAGACTTTCTTCTTCATTTAACATTTTTAAGTCAAGCACTAATAATTATCTTGTTCAGACCTTTATTACTTACTTTGATGTAGAGAATGTTTATATTTGGAAATCAATTTGCTCAAAATGTCACAAACATGTGTCACAGCCTATCAAATCATCTGTTCAACCAAATGCCAAACTATACCTATGCATGTAGATGTATTTTAAATTATTATTTTCAGCAGTTTATCTAGTAGGGCCTTGAGCCTGTTATAAACTTGCCTCATTGTAGTTTAGATATAAATTTATTTCAATACAATGAAAGTCGAGTAAATCATAAATCAACACTTTGAAGCCTGATGACGAGTCTTTAGTATTTTATTCTGGCTAACGGCAGAGTATTTTTTTCAGCACGGGGAGAGGTCCAGGCCTCAAAGTGTTAAACATGATGTTTTTTAGTAAAATAGCCCGACCCTCGTTACTTCAGGTTCTATCCGTCATTGGGGGCACTACTTTCGTTAAATTTTTCATGCAACTTCTCTTGCTGTTTTTCCCGCTTCTTTTTAGCTGACGTCAGCGTAAACCAAATTTGAGCTCTTTTTGTCTTAAACGTATTTCATATCGCATTCTTATCGTTTTTTAAATGTTTTTTGTTCTGAACATCCAGGATGTACTTCTGCTACAGTATACAATGGAAGGGAACTAGGTGAAGACTACAAGTTCACTCAATTTCGTGTGGTGGAAGGATGTCCCTGTACAGCGGTCGTTGACTGTAAGAACAACGGAACATGCGTTGATGAAGATCCGCCATATTGTCTCTGCCCGAAAGGCTTCACGGGTAGAACATGCGATGAGATGATTGTCGTGCCTACTATTCGTGGCAGTACGGCAGCGCCAATTGCAGGTAATGGTTGAAAAGTTGGAGTAGAGGGTAGGAATAGAGGTGAAGTGAAGTGAGGTGAGGGGAAGGGAAGTAAAGTAAAGTAAAGTGAAGCGAGGCGAGGCGAGGCGAGGCGAGGCGAGGCGAGGCGAGGCGAGGCGAGGCGAGGTGAGGTGAGGTGAAGTGAGGTGAGGTGAGGCGAGGCGAGGCGAGGCGCGGTGAGGTGAGGTGCGGTGAGGCGCGGTGAAGTGAGGTGAGGTGAGGTGAGGTGAGGTGAGGTGAGGTGAGGTGAGGTGAGGTGAAGTGAAGTGAAGTGAAGTGCTACCCATTCCATAATTATTTATTATTATTTTTCCAGGATTCCGAAGCTCTTCCCGACATCGCTTTCTTGATCCTGTCTGGCTTTGCATTTTCCTCATGTCCTTGATCGCTCTCATATTCCTTCTCTGTCTCCTACACACTCTCGCCGTTGTGGGCGGCGATCGACCGCTGATCGAAGAAGATGCCCACGATAGCATCATGGCCTACCAGGGACACGGTAGTGAGGAAACAGACGCGACCGGATATGACATCACGCTCTTAATGAAGCATTCCCGTCGTCAGGTGTCGTCATCAAGCTACACAGCATCCGACGGAAAGTTTGAAGAAGCTGGTAACCAGGGTATGGATGCCGTTGACGCCCGAGGAGGCGCCGTTGGAGCCCGAAGAGGCGGTGTTGAAGCCCGAGGCGACGACGGTCGTTTGGAATCGTGGATCATGGAACGAGTATCAATTGCCGACTGGGCCCGGGATTTTTCGTCATTTCCTCAAGATGAGATGTGGGAGATTGAAGACGAGGGCAAGTACTCGGATGTAGATGATCTTAGCGAGTTGGAACATGAAAGTGACGAAGAAAGAGAAGACGACATTGATGTCTTTGCTATTGATTGGGATAATTTTGTCAGGTAAAATCAGTTTTCCTGATATTATTTCAGCACGTATCTAAGTGTCCCCTGCTACTCCTAGCTATCCCTGGAATTCCTTCACCATTGGAGTTCATTACAAGGTAGTCTAGAGGGTTGTGTGGCGTTGTGAAGTATGGTATCGTGGGAAATTGATACTCTGATACTCATGACCGTTCGCCGTTAAAATGTCTTAAGGCCTGGTCAAACGCTTTCAATTTCGCATTCAACATCATTCAACATTGTTGAACGATGTTGAAAGCACGAGTGGCCAAATGAATTCAACATCGTTCAACATTCATGAATGACAATTACTTGAACGCGGGCTACCACAAAAGCTGGAATCGACAATACCCCCGCATGGCGCATGTCTCTGTTCAACAAAGTTGAATGAAATGTGGCCAGATGCGTTCAATACCTTTCAACATTTTGAGAACAATAGAAATGTTGAACGCGTGTTGAACGAAAATTTGAACATGTTCAAATTTCGTTCAACATCTTTCAACCCCATGCATTCAACAACGTTCAACATCATTCAACACCATTCATCAACGTTCAACATCATTCAACAGGGGTGGCCAAACGCTTTCAACATGTTGAATTCAACAATGTTGAACGATGTTGAATGAAATATTGAAAGCTTTTGACCAGGCTTTATATTCCGAAACATTAGATGATAAAACTAGATGAATATGCTACCTAACCGGATGTCTTGGTTTTAAACCCGCATCTAAAATAGAAGTACATTTTAATTTATGATTAACATAGCTTGTAAAATATAAAATATTAAACTCGTATCTAAAAAGAAGGACGTCTTAATTTATAACTAACATGGCTCGTAAAATACTATAATAGATTAAGGCCTCGTTCACTCTATACCGGATAGCTTTTGTGCCGACACGAAAACCATACCAGACAGGCCTTCTCTCCACACACAAACCGCCTGCTCCGGCACAATTTCTGTGCCGGCACGCCGCTGCGCCGCTCCGATCTCGAAAGAGGTACATCTTGTATCGGATAGCTTTTTGTGCCGTTCCAGCTCCAGTGTGAACGGAGTTCGAAATCGTTCCGGAAGTAAATTAATAGAATAGAGCGTGGTGATGGGTTATATCGTCAGGTTTTCGTGCCGGCACAAAAGCTATCCAGTATAGTGTGAACGGGGCTTTCTTCGGTACAATATCGTGCCGATCGAATCTGTTTACACTATACTAGATATTTTTTGTGCCGGCACGAAAACCTATCCGGTATAGTGTGAACGGGGTTTAAACCATGGATGGTAAAAAGACTGGATATAGGAAACTTGATGGCGTGAGCATAACAACCTGGTTGAAATTGACAAGCTAAAAAAACCCCAAAAAAAACCCTTGTATATTCAAAATTTAGGATTAATACAACTTAAAATGAAAATCGAACTGCCTGTAAATACGACAAAGCCACAATACGATAAAATTCCCGTCTATTCTTACTCATTTTAAAAGAAAATATCAAGGTTTACTAGTTAAAATATGCATCGCAAATCCAAGCAAAGTACTATTTTGTGACGCTTGTTTCTTTGAAACAACACAGAAAACATCAAAACAAAGATCGACAACGTTTACCTCGAACACGCGACTGTGGCTTAGGCAGGTTTGTAAGCCGATAAAATCATTTGAAACGTCAACATAGTCATCTGAATGTGAGAACATGAAGAATTTGAAGAAAAGCTCACTTAAAAACCTCACTTAAAAACCTCAGGAAAATAAGCATACTCACGCTATTCGTGACATCACAATTTTCAACTACACAGCCAGAAACGCACAAGTTGTAACAGGTCTGCAGCCTGTCTGTTACAGTGAACTCTATACTATAAGAACTGGAACGATACCTCCATAAGCTCGGCCTTATGAAGGCAGCGTTCAGTCCTTATATAGAGTTCACTGGTCTGTTACAACTTGTCTCAACAACTTGTTACGGCTCTGCGGGCAACATGTTGTAACATAGCCTCCTCCGCAGGCAACTCTGTGTTTTCCGGCGACCGTGTCTGGGAAAGTGGGGAACTGTGGGCGGTAGATAGGATTTGAGAAGGGATTGAACAACGCAGAAGGGGACACTAATTCCCTCCTTCGTCTCCAGACTTCGCTCTGCCATATAATCACAGTAGACACAGGTACCTATGCCAGCTCGTGTCAGCTAGATATTATGCTCGGATAAATCAGCTCACACATCTGGGAAGACACAGAGTTGCCTGCGGAGGAGGCTAGTTGTAACAGATCTGTTGTAACAAGTCTGTTAGGGCATGATGAAATCAACAGGCTTGTTGCAACTTGTTAACAGCTTGTATTAAAGAAGCCTGCAAATCCTGTAGGTGGTAACAGGCCTGTGAGATCTCTGGCTGTGTAGGTTTCAACCATTTTGCAAACTGAGTGGCAAAAATCAAAAGGCTCAAAACACCCCACATGACTATTAGTTTCCTATCCAGTCTTTTTACAATCCATGATTGCATCTAAGTAAAAAAAAAAACACCATAATTTTTTATTAAATTTTTTTATGAAATGTAAAAGATAATGTGAAAAATTAACCAGTAGTGCTAAGCTGACGTTAACGATTAGTAATTAAAAACTAGTAATTGTAATTTTATTCTGCTATAGAATACTCTTTTACCTTCATAAACAAGAAAAGAACAAGTTAAAATAAATAAATAAAAAGTAATTACAACTGAATACAATGTCGAAATGGTTTATCTATGAATAAAAGTTGATTAAACTTACTTACTTAATGTCTATGGAACGAAAATTAAGTTTGTCTTATTTGAAAGAACACTTAAAATGATAGAGTAACATATTTTACAGTTTTTCGTTTCCTTGCTTCGTTCTTGAGATATTTCAGTTTGTTTGATATGCAAATTAAACATTTTGATGTCACATGTGCATAATGAGTTATCGAAAAAGTTATATATCTTTGCTATTATCAAATATAATCACTTGAAAGTCTACATGTTTCGTGTTTGATAATAGAAAAGATATCTAACCTTCTCCGCGGATAGCTCATTATGCACCTACGACGTCAAAATGTTTAATCTGCATATCAAACAAACTAAAATATCTCAAGAACGAAACAAGGAAACGAAAAACTTCAAAATATGTTACTCTATCATTTTAAGTGTTCTTTCAAATAAGACAAACTTAATTTTCGTTTCATGTGCACTTTAAAGTTGCTTGATTAAACTTTAAAAAATTAAATATTTTGTCGAGTTAAATATTTTTCGTTTAAATATTTTAATTTAATAATAAACAATCCATCAACATCATCATCAGTCCATATCACCCAACACGCCAACCTTGTACCCAGGGTTTTATTTCCGCTCCCCCCCCCCCCCCCCCTCATACACACGGCGTTAAGCCGTAATCAAACGAGAACGCAAGTCATCGCAAGTTGGCAGTCAGAATTTCTGCGACAGTCGTTTGAACACCCAAATTAACAAAATAAAGGTTTCATGAGTGTTTTAAACAAGTTTTAACTTTGTCACGGCGGCTGGCTGAGATAGCGTGACTGCCAACTTGCGATGACTTGCGTTCTCGTTTGATTAGGGTTTAAGTACAGAGCCGTGACAAGTTGTTAAAACAATCTGTAACAAAGTTTTTCGTATGTTTTTGCCATACAAGCTGTAGTAAGTTAAACTCGGAGAAAAACTCTGAGCTCCAGACGGGATTCGAACCCACAACCTTCCGAATGCCAGGCGAACGCTCTCACCATTGAGCCATTGGAACTCAGATGGTAGACCAAGGTTGTTTCGATAATAGCGTACAATCCGTAACAGTTTGGTTCCTGCTGTACAAACATGTCGTTAGTTGTCAATACTCAGAGAAAACTCTGATCTCCAGATGACGGGTCTCGAATCTACAACTTTCTGAATGCTAACTGGACGCTCTAACCATTGAGCCACTAGAACTGAGATGGCATACCGATCTACAACAACTGAAACTTGAATTACGCTACACTATAGCCTACCATTTAACAAAATTAAATCTCATTAACTCTTGGTCACTCATGCAGTTGACAGTCTTTGATAGCTAGATAAACCAAAAAACAATAAGAAAAACCTGTACTTTCCTGACCGTTGAATTTGCTTCGTCGAATTTTTTCCTTCAATTCCGTTTTGTCGCTAAAAATATCGAAGGTCGGTAATTCTAAAACATATTGGTTTCTTCATTGTCATGATCTGTAAGAATGTTTAGACCGAATTTCCTAGTGGGTCACAGTGTTAAAAGAACTTGGACGTACGTTTGTCGAACAGCGGCCGGAAAAAATTTGCAGGCCTCTCAAAACTATCGCCTCTAGGGCCTAGTCTCGCTGTGCATAATGGGATCGGTCACCATTTTGTCACGATCGGAAATCGCATAGAAAATCGGCAACTTTCATGGGGCAGTTCGCAGTCCATGTGCGTGCTGGCTCAAGTGAGTTCTGAGGACATTTGAAACTGATGAATTTGAGAAGGGTAATGGGTTCGTACATCGCGAACATTCAACGAGTTGTCAACAAACCACATTCTATGGCAAGCCCAACCTTCGTGCTATGCACTCGTGGAGGAATTATGGCCGAGCGACGATTTTGAGCGGAGATGTTTGACTTTGAGCTCGGGGTGTCCTCGCTCCTGTCGGCCGTGTATTGATGACGTTTACACGCAAGATATTCGTTCTACGCATGTGCAGCTAAAACAAGGTCAACCTGGATTAGGTCCCCGTCGACAGCCGTAATTTCCGATCGTGTTACAGGATCTGGCAGGCCCTCTCAAAAGTATGACCTGTCCATGATGCAATGAGGGCCTGCGGAGGATGCAGGGTTGTTTACGATATTTATACCTGGGAACTAGTCAGACCGTACGTGCGTCACAAGCTAAGTTGTTGGTGTGGCTACAAGTCGCATTGTGTCAGTTCCCTTTTTATAATTTCTACATTTAATTAATTAATTATTTATGTCTTAATTGTGTATTAATAGATAGCTCAAACGACAAGTAATGCAATTTTCCTTTATTCATTTGATTTACAATTTCTATGTGACGAGCAGAGCGAATTATACAACATGTAGTCATTATATATTTAATGCATTAAATCTCTTCATAGGTTGATAGTTTTCAAGAGTCACTTCTGAAAACAAAACAGCAATATTAATCAATAAATACAATAATTCTAAGACTGTTTTATTTGAAGTTTATCGAAATAATTAATAATTCATGAGGCAATTCAAAAGAATTTTTATGGGCCACATTGGGCTAAGGTCGTCAAATATGTTTTTCCAAAAGCTAGGGGGTAAACCAGATTTCTGATTATAGGGTTAGGTTTATGTTGTGGTTAGGGTATCAAAAAGATTGCTAAAATCTTGAGACTCGCTGAAACTTGACGACAAATTTGGAAAAAACATATTTGACGACATATTTTGGAAAAGCCCCGAAAGGAGTAGATGGGTCCTCTTGAGTCATCCCAATCTCGTTCCCAGAGCCCACGTTCCCCTTACCCAGCGGGCGGGAAACGAGAGGCTCTGGGATAATCCCTTCACGCCATCACAGGATTCTTGTTATCCGGAAGAAGAGTAATCATGTTCATCAGCCAGTGAAATATTGATGTGAAACGGATTGTCCCAGAGTCTCTCGTTTCCCGGGTGGGGAACGTGGGCTCTGGGAACGAGATTACCAGAACGTGGGCTCTTGGAACGAGATTACCTACAACTACCAGAATGCTTTGCCAGTATTCCAGTCACCCACCGCCATCTCACGTCATCGTGCAAATGGCCTATTCCGTTGTTCGTGCTTACTGAAGCAAATTCGGGAAATGTCTTTTAATAGGGATTTTTAGCAAACCAGGGGCGTCGGAAGCGGGGGGGCCTGCCCCCCTTTTTTTGGTGGGGGGGGGCAGAATATGTTTAGCCCCACCACCACTTTTTAATAAGGCCAGTAATACAGTTATGATTAACAAAATCACTAACCCTAGCTAACCCACGACTTTGAATAAAGATATAATAAAGAAATTTGAATGCAGATATTCAATGTCCGGAAAAGTATTGTCTTTTGAGTATTTTATGACGTTTTTGGACCTTTAGAATTCTGTAAATCCATGTCCTAAAATGCAGGAAATGGCATTTCAGAGACTCTAGATTTCAAAATTTCCCGGGGGGACATGCCCCTGGACCCCCCTAAAAAATCCCCCCCCCCCCACCCCACTTTTAGTGTCGCTTCGACGTCACTGTAGCGAACACAACGGGAACGTCGTGATAACGTCCTTCATACTATAGAAATTTACATCTAATACAAAGACAATGAACAATTTGAAGTCCCAAGAGTAATCCCTGCACCATCCTTGTTGTGCATGTACAACGTCAACTGATGCATGTTCACGTATTCAGGACGACGTACCTGAACACATTGAACAGTGAAAAATGTTGGGTGAATTTGACGTTAACCTATGGTAAACAGCGGACAGCATCTTTTAGAGGCTCGAAAGCTTTTTGAAGGTCGAAACGTATACATCAAGCCCATGAAATTGCGGTGTCGGTGATGCATGATTTCTTTTAAATGGCGTAATTCAGATTGCTCGCTAGCTTTGGAATCTTTGAAAGGTGGTGTTTAATAATGGTTAACGTCAAAACTATGCTCAAACTCACCCAACAACTTTCACTGTGTAATACGTCGTTCTGCGTACGCTAAGATGCTTTCGTTGAGGTAACATGTGCAACGAGGACGATACATGAATTCATTTTTTGGATTTTACATTGTATGAAGGACGTCGTCACTTACGTTCCCGCTTGTACAGCAAGAACTAACAAAAGTTTAATAAAGTTAATTTACCTTCAGTTCAGTTCGTAAACGTATCCATGATGTGCTACTCCAACACAGATTGGATTTTTCTGTTCATGAGCGCATAATTCATAGTTTGGACGCTTTCCCCAACATTTACCAGCTCCTGCAAGAGGCCTGTTCACATCGAGTTGATTGTAGCCCCAACATTCTCCATAAAACTCAATACAAAAGTATCGGTAGCCTTTTTCCTTTGCAACTTTGCCACAACTAGAATTAAAGTAAGAAATATGACTGATTGGCGAACAGATGTACAACAATCGAAATATATAGTAAGGTTTGATATACTGCCGAAGCAGAGAACGCAGGAATCTAACGTTTCGAGCGAAGACCCTTTGCCAGAGAGAAACGTGACGAAGGGCCTTCTTCTGAAACGTTAGACTCCTACGTTCTCTCTTTCGACAGTATATCAAACTTTACTATATTTCTATAGTGTCATACATCGGCCTCAACCTATGTTCAAATTATCTGGGGCCCTGTAGCTCAATGGTTAGAGCGTCTCACCGGTGGTCAATAGGGAGCTTAAGCAAGCTGGGACGGCAACAGCAATCTAAAGTTCAGTATCTAGCAGAAACCACGAATCATTTGCGTAGTATTGGATACTTAAAATACGTTTTTCGACATCCGAAAACTTTAGAGTTCTGAAAGGATTTTTGTCGCACAGTTTGAAGTCAAACTCAACTAACAGGTTTCGCCGTTTCACGAGTTAACGTCGTCCTGAAGACGTGAAAATGATCTGAATAACGTATGTAGAACGGGGACGGCGTTAGGATTACTCTTGGGGCTAAAAATTATTCATTTTCTTTGTTGTTTGAGGAAAAATCTATTGTATTAAGGACGTTGTCCTTGACTTTCGCGTTGTATTTGCTTAAGCTCCCTATTGTTGTGGTAACAACACGCCTTACGACATTAACATATCTCATCATACTTGCACATAGCAGCATATAGTATCATACATCGAACTCAAGTGACCCATGTTCAAATCGTCTGAGGCCCTGTGGCTCAATGGTTAGAGCGTCTCACTGGCGATCAGAAGGTTGTGGGTTGTACACATATTCAATCTACGTTCAAATCATCTGAGTCCCAGTTGCTCAATGCTTAGAGCATCTCACTGGTGATCAGAAGGTTGTGGGTTGTACACATATTCAACCTACAATCATTGACAAAATTAGTTGAAACGACTTGAGTGAATCATACCATGTTAATTGCTAGGCCTCTTTTTTGCATGAATTGCTATCCCCCCGTCCCCCCTTTTCAATGTTGATACTCTGAACATTTAAATGTAATGGCAGGTGACTGAGTGCAAATTGCAAACGTTTTGAGGTCCACAACATTGAAGTGGGGGGAAGGGGGAACATGAAACCATTTCATGTTAGCTTTGTTTCAAGAATTATGTCAATGATTGTCTGAGAACAAATTGGACGCAAACGCAACAGATTTAATTCATAAAAATCCATTTTCTCTGATGGATTGACCATTAATGTTTTAAAATATGCTAAAGAAGAATATGTGGTTAGTTTATATGCATATTATATTGTCGAACGGGATTATAATATTTTTTTTGTAAGCATTTGAAGTTAAAGTTTTATGCGATGAGCAAGCGATTAATTACAGTTGTAGCCATTTAAAAGAAGTTGCGTATGCCACGGCTCACAGGCATAATGACCTATGTGACAAAACAAGTCGAAGAAACCACTCTAGTTAAGAAATTACCAAGTCATTTAGAAAAAGATTAGTGGTTTGATAAAGGAACTCTCGTCCTATTGAATTTCTATAGAACCGTGGCGAAGTCGAGTGGCTCATGTGCCGCTGGTTGCTCAATTACTTTGAATGATCATTTTTCGCGAAAGAACATAGTGGAATTAGTGTGGCAGCATAACAGGAATTATTCGTAAATAAAATTTAAGCGTCAGGAATAACATGGAATTTAGGCGGTTTCTGCAATCGATCGTATACGATTACGTTCAACCGGAGAAATGAGCCCGACATGTCTTGTTTTTTGAACAAATCTCCCAGGGGGTCTATCGCAACATGGCGCCTTGCTGCTTAGCATTCGCTATATTGGACAAATAAATAGTGTTATAGAATTATTTCGAGTGAAATGAACTGTTTATAGTAATTTCTTAGCTACATCGTTTTATATCAATTCAGTTTACCATATCAATTCTGTATTTTGCCACACTTTACCACACTTTACCACACTTTACCACACTTTACCATGCTTATGTTAATAAATTAGATTATGATTCATTTATATATGCAGATTGTGGTAAAGTGTGGTAAAGTGTACTAAATTTTAGTGTAAGTATATGGTAAAGTGTGATCAAATGTAACAATTATGTCCGCTTAATGCTTAAATAGAGCTAAAGTTTAAAAACATCTTTGTGTAACGAATATTTCAGTTGAAATTGCACTGAATATTATGCGAAGTTTGCGGTAAAGTGTGGTAAACTGAGCTTAATTTTAGCGGTCTCGTACACAGCAAAGAGCAATGATATCTTAGAAGTATATATGTGTTGTCAACTATTTGTCAACTATTTGTAATGATAAAAGTATAAGGAGAAATGTTTGGGTATCGATTATTTTTGTTGAAATCGAGCTGAACTCCTCGATTCATTGTTTATTTATGTTCCTTGACATATGAGCTCTTTTATAACACGGGTGCCAGTTGTAACTTGAGATGAATTCGAAGGGTGAAAGAATTCTTTTCCCCTTGCTGCAAACAATTTGTTCTGTTCTTTTAGGCATTAACTTAAGACAATTTCTTCCCGACTTTTCTCTTTATATCAGCATGAATGGTCAAATATTTTAATGATTTGCGCAAGTGCAGGGTATACATTATCCTTCATGATAGGTCTGCAATAAAGTTATCGGCAGATTTTAATCTTACGTGTAGGTTTTGTGTCAGATTTATAAATTCATCATGGAAATACAGAGAGCGTGCGCAGCTTTTAAACCGACAATAATTTTGAACCTGATTTCCGCGTAGTGACAGTTAACATTAGGACGTCATGGTGACGTCATGTAATTAACCTTTAAAATTATCGTTTGTTGTTAGCGATCAATATATGTGTTAAATGTATGTGAGATCACTTTGCGCAGTCGTGGGTAAAATATGCCGTTTCTCTGCAACGAAAAATGTACGGAGAATTATTAACGTAAATTCAGACAATCATTGACAAAATTAGTTGAAACGACTTGAGTGAATCATACCATGTTAATTGCTAGGCCTCTTTTTTGCATGAATTGCTATCCCCCCGTCCCCCCTTTTCAATGTTGATACTCTGAACATTTAAATGTAATGGCAGGTGACTGAGTGCAAATTGCAAACGTTTTGAGGTCCACAACATTGAAGTGGGGGGAAGGGGGAACATGAAACCATTTCATGTTAGCTTTGTTTCAAGAATTATGTCAATGATTGTACGTTCAAATCATCTGAGTCCCAGTAGCTCAATGGTTAGAGCGTCTTACTGGTGATCAGAAGGATGTGGGTTGTACACATATTCAATCTACGTTCAAATCATCTGAGTCCCAGTAGCTCAATGGTTAGAGCGTCTTACTGGTGATCAGAAAGTTGTGGGTTATACACAAATTCAACCTACGTTCAAATCATCTGAGTCCCAGTAGCTCAATGGTTAGAGCATCTCACTGGTGATCAGAAGGTTGTGGGTTGTACACATATTCAATCTACGTTCAAATCATCTGAGTCCCAGTAGCTCAATGGTTAGAGCGTCTTACTGGTGATCAGAAGGATGTGGGTTGTACACATATTCAATCTACGTTCAAATCATCTGAGTCCCAGTAGCTCAATGGTTAGAGCGTCTCACTGGCGATCAGAAGGTTGTGGGCTCGAGTCCCGCTTGGGAACTCAGAAAATTTTCTGAGTAAAATAGCTCCAAGAACATTTACACTCAATATTATACAATAAGTGGCCAAACTCTGGGTATAAAGTTAATGTCGAAGGTAAATATAAAGAATAATGTTGAATTAATGACATACTCGCATACAATTGTTTCAAGAAACTGGTCCCATTTGTCTGTCCATTCAATATTGTTTCGACGATTAAATAGAAGTTGTTCGGATGCTTTGCGTCTCGGCATTTGAAAGCAGCCACGTTTTGAGAAAGTAGTAGGGCACCCTAAAAGAAATAGTGGAATGATAAGTCAAAGTATGGTGAAACATTGATAGTTGATAGTTGATAGTTGGTAGTTGGTAGTTGATAGTTGGTAGTTGATAGTTGGTAGTTGATAGTTAGTAGTTGGTAGTTGATAGTTGGTAGTTGGTAGTTGGTAGTTGATAGTTGGTAGTTGGTAGTTGGTAGTTGATAGTTGATAGTTGATAGTTGATAGTTGGTAGTTGGTCGTTGATAGTTAGTAGTTGGTAGTTGGTAGTTGGTAGTTGGTAGTTGGTAGTTGGTAGTTGGTAGTTGGTAGTTGGTAGTTGATAGTTGATAGTTGATAGTTGATAGTTGATAGCTGATAGTTGATAGTCGTCGCGTGGTTGTTATCGTCGTTGCGGCGGCGGTGGTGGTAGTGTTAGTGGTGGTGGTGGTGTTAGTGTTAGTAGTGGTGGTGGCAGTAGTGGTAGTGGTGGTGGTGGTAGTAGTGGTGGTGTCGGTTGTGGTAGTGGTGGTGGTAGTGGTGGTATTGGTAGTGGTGGTGGTAATGGCATTAGTGGTGGTTGTAGTGGTAGTGGTGGCAGTAGTGGTAGTGGTGGTGGTAGTGGTTGTTGTGGTGGTATTAGTGGGGGTTGTGGTGGTATTGGTGGCAGTAGTGGTAGTGGTGGCAGTAGTGGTAGTGGTGGCAGTAGTGGTGGTGGTGGTGGTAGTGGTGGCAGTAGTGGTAGTGGTGGCAGTATTGGTGGTAGTAGTGAGGTTCAGATCACACTTCCACTACCGCTACCGCTACCGTAAATATAATTAAACATCTCAAATATTCTTTTTACGTTCAGTAATGGTCGCAGGTCTCAAACCTAGTGCAAAAAGAAAGTGTTTTACCATACCAGAATTAAAACCAACTACGACTACAGAACGAAAAAACGAAGTTTACATCAGCTTAACCACATTTACGGTAGCGGTAGCGGTAGTGGAAGTGTGATCTGAACCTCGCTATTGGTTGTAGTGGTGGCAGTAGTGGTAGTGGTGGCAGTAGTGGTGGTGGTGGTGGCAGTAGTGGTAGTGGTGGCAGTAGTGGTGGTGGTGGTGGTGGCAGTAGTGGTGGTAGTGCTGGTAGTGGTGGCAGTAGTGGTGGCAGTAGTGGTGGTGGTGGCAGTAGTGGTAGTGGTGGCAGTAGTGGTAGTGGTGGTATTGGTGGCAGTAGTGGTAGTGGTGGCAGTAGTGGCAATGGTGGCAGTAGTGGTAGTGGTGGTAGTGGTGACAGTAGTGGTAGTGGTGGCAGTAGTGGTAGTGGTGGCAGTAGTGGCAGTGGTGGTAGTGGTAGTGGTGGTATTGGTGGCAGTAGTGGTAGTGGTGGCAGTAGTGGTAGTGGTGGCAGTAGTGGTAGTGGTGGTAGTGGTGGCAGTAGTGGTAGTGGTGGTGGTAGTGGTTGTTGTGGTGGCAGTGGTAGTGGTATTAGTGGGGGTTGTGGTGGTAGTGGTAATGGTTGCAGTAGTGGTAGTGGTGGCAGTAGTGGTAGTAGTGGTAGTGGTGGCAGTAGTGGTTGTGGTGGCAGTAGTGGTAGTGGTGGCAGTAGTGGTGGTAGTAGTGGTAGTGGTGGCAGTGGTGGTAGTGGTCGCAGTAGTGGTAGTGGTGGCAGTAGTGGTAGTGGTGGCAGTAGTGGTAGTGGTGGCAGTAGTGGTAGTGATGGCAGTGGTGGTAGTGGTAGTGGTGGCAGTAGTGGTAGTGGTGGTGGTAGTGGTTGTTGTGGTGGCAGTGGTAGTGGTATTAGTGGGGGTTGTGGTGGTAGTGGTAATGGTTGCAGTAGTGGTAGTGGTGGCAGTAGTGGTAGTAGTGGTAGTGGTGGCAGTAGTGGTAGTGGTGGCAGTAGTGGTGGCAGTAGTGGTAGTGGTGGTAGTGGTGGTAGTAGTGGTAGTGGTGGCAGTGGTGGTAGTGGTCGCAGTAGTGGTAGTGGTGGTAGTGGTGGTAGTGGTGGTAGTGGTGGTAGTGGTGGCAGTGGTGGTAGTGGTGGCAGTAGTGGTAGTGGTGGTGGTAGTAGTGGTGGTGGTAGTGGTGGTGGTGGTGGTGGTAGTGGTGGTTGTGGTAGCATTAGTGGTGGTTGTGGTGGCAGTAATGGTGGTGATGTTGGTGTTATGTGTTTGTGGTGGTTATGGTGGAGGTATGGTGGTTGTAGTTCTGGTATTATTGGTGACGGTTGTAGTTGTGGTTGTGGTTGTGGTAGTGATGGTAGTTGTTGACGTGATGATGGTTGTGTTGATGGTTCTGGTTGCGGTTGTGATAGTGGTTATGATGGTGGTTGTAGTTGTAATTGGAGTTGTGATGGTGATATGGTAATGTTCATGGTATTGTCCTGGTGAGGTGGTCTTTATGGTAGTAATACTGTGGTGATGTGACTTCTTTTTTATCGTAGCAATTAGTCTGGTATTTATAAAACGATTACGAACTTACACTTTTTAGTTTCACAGTGTTTCCCTTCAAAATCAGGTGTACATCTGCAGGTGTACGCTTCACCATCACGCAAACATTCTCCATTATTTTTACATGGTTCACTTAAACAGGGATCTTGGTTGGTTAAAGTAAAAAAACAAAAAACAAGCTAAGATTAGAAATAAGGAACACTTCACGTACAGTACTAGCTAAAATTCTTGGCTACTAACACCGCTGCAAAACGTTTTGTGCATGCGCGAATTTACAAGAGTGAACACTGCAAGAGGTGTGGGAAATAGCCGTGGCAACCACAACCAGACAGTGAAGACTAATAAGTTCAAATTTTTTCAAATTTCAAATTTTTATTCACATACATAATCTACAGATTACAAAAGGATATAAGTTGCTAATTATATGAAATACAGAATTTTTTTTACGTAAACATAGATAATAGAGTGTACGGTGCAAAGGAGCAGCCAAATAAAGTAAGACTCGACTATTCATTTGTGTTTTAAAAAAAGAGACATGAAAATTACGAAGAGGCCATCTCAGAATATTAATTTGAGGATATCAATAATGCAGCTATACAGTACAACCTTACAAAAGTACGAACCTTAACATTTCAGTTGTAAATGAGTTGGTTTTTTAAATTTGCAAGAAACGTGTCCCAGTTGAATTACAGAATAAGAGTTTCCCGCTCTTTTTTTGGGCGGGTGCTCGCGCGGGCGCAAAACGTTTGGCAGCGGTGTACCACGTATTTACGGTAGGTACTTTAACTGACCCCAATTATAGTGTATCATAATATGTTTAAAACAGTGTCCTTAGCCATCTTTAGGCCCCTTAGCCATCCTTAACCCTACTTAAACATCCTTAGCCTTCCTTAGCCATCCTTAACCATCCTTAGACATCCTTAGCCCTCCTTAGACATCCTTAGCCCTCCTTAGACATCCTTAGCCCTCCTTAGACATCCTTAGCCCTCCTTAGCCCTCCTTAGACATCCTTAGCCCTCCTTAGACATCCTTAGCCCTCCTTAGACATCCTTAGCCCTCCTTAGACATCCTTAGCCCTCCTTAGACATCCTTAGCCCTCCTTAGACATCCTTAACCCTCCTTAGACATCCTTAGACCTCCTTGGACATCCTTAGCCCTCCTTAGACCTCCTTAGACATCCTTAGCCCTCCTTAGACATCCTTAACCATCCTCAGCCCTCCTTAGATATCCTTAGACCTCCTTGGACATCCTTAGCCCTCCTTAGACCTCCTTAGACATCCTTAGCCCTCCTTAGACATCCTTAGCCCTCCTTAGACCTCCTTAGACATCCTTAGACATCCTTAGACCTCCTTAGCCCTCCTCAGACATCCTTAGCACTAATTTACACTATAACATGAGCCTCTGGGCAACCACTTCCTGTGCCACCGACATTAAATAAGTATTCATATTCGTACTTACTCACTGCTTCGCACATATCTTTAACAAGCGAGTCTTCGATTGTCTGCAGGGCATTGAACGCTGATTTAAAAACATACTCTGGCTTGCTGGCGAGCTGTTTGAGTTGTTTAATCAGGCGTTCGACGACTTTACCGCGTCCAATACCAACACACAGTATCACAACTCCTTGTTTTTTCAGTTGTGTTGTTTCTCTCATTGCTTTCAAATGGTCATGAGATTGACCGTCGGAAAATATAACCAGCACATTCGGAACACCTTTTCGGTCTTGATCTTGTCCTAATATCTTAAGAATTTAAACAAAATTGGTCTCAGGTGTTATAGGTTAGAGAAACGATTACCATAGCGCATACAGATGACCTTAAAGGGCATATGACTCGAAAATTAAGTTGGTCTTATTGAAAAGGGCACTTAAAATGATAAAATAACACCTTTTGCAGTTTTGGTTTCCTCGCTTCGTTTTTGAGATATTCCAGTTTGTTTGATATGCAAATGACACAACTTTTTACGTCACACGTGGAGAATGAGTATTATGAGTTACCGAGAGAAGGTTACATATCTCTGCTATTGTGAAACGAAATCACTTGGAATTCTACATGTTTGGTGTTGTAGGTAGAAACACGCACAGGCTTCCTTCGAGTTAAGCCCATGTTTTCATAATAGCAAAAATATGTAACCTTTTCTAACTCATTATGCACATGTGACGTAAAAAGTTGTGTCGTTTGCATATCAAACAAGCTGGAACATCTCAAAAACGAAGCAAGGAAACCAAAAACTGCAAAAGATGTTATTTTATCATTTTAAATGTTCTTTTAAATAAGACAAACTTAATTTTCGAGTCATATGCCCTAAGAATATTTGTAGGGTTAGATTAGAAGAAAATACCGCAGGGTGTTAGGAAGTTGCAGTTTTGATGCCTGTCTGGGACCGGCACCGGCGGCCACTGGCCGTCGATGCCCTGCTTGTTGGCCGTTATGCCCTCGAAATATACTGAAATCCACAGCCAATAGTGGCCTGCCCTCAACCACAGCACTTAAGCTTTGTAACACAAAGTGTATGATTAGTAAAATTGACAATAAAACCTAAAACTCTGCAGTATACTATTTAAATTCATCCGCTCTTTCAGTCTTTCTGTTGAATATTCTATAAACAATAATCGGTTAAATTCGACAAGCCGGCAATCCTTTTGGGTAGCGCTAAGCGCTAGGGCGGCCTGTACTTCAAGTAACCTTGAACATTCTGTAGGACAGAATGCTCCGAAGACAGTATTTGACTATATACATGTACTTTTTTAATCTTGCTGTATCAGTGTATGGTAAGGTGCTTCAAATAGCAACTGAATGAAAGTTCCAAACTGGCCTTGATGCCCTGAAAAACATTGTAACATTCAAGGCCAAACTGGCCTTGCCTTTTCTTTTCTTTTCCCAAATTCGAGGACTGCAAACGTACCACCTGCACTGCATGTATACGTACAACGCATCGTTTTTTAACTTTATCTAACTTTAGCTAAAAGATAAAACACAATCCGAAGACGAACATCTTGAAAACCCAAGATATGGATTAAGACAAGACAAAGATGAAACGGTTATATTTCATTACAAAGTCATCATCAGACCAAGTGAAAGAAAAAAAGACCAAGTCGAAATATAACTGTTTCATCTTTGTCTTGTCTTGTCTTGTCTTGTCTTGTCTTGTCTTGTCTTGTCTTGTCTTGTCTTGTCCTGCCCTGCCCTGCCCTGCCCTGCCCTGCCCTGCCCTGCCCTGCCCTGCCCTGCCCTGCCCTGCCCTGCCCTGCCCTGCCCTGCCCTGCCCTGCCCTGCCCTGCCCTGCCCTGCCCTGCCCTGCCCTGCCCTGCCCTGCCCTGCCCTGCCCTGCCCTGCCCTGCCCTGCCCTGCCCTGCCCTGCCCTGCCCTGCCCTGCCCTGCCCTGCCCTGCCCTGCCCTGCCCTGCCCTGCCCTGCCCTGCCCTGCCCTGCCCTGCCCTGCCCTGCCCTGCCCTGCCCTGCCCTGCCCTGCCCTGCCCTGCCCTGCCCTGCCCTGCCTTGCCTTGCCTTGCCTTGCCTTGCCTTGCCTTGCCTTGCCTTGCCTTGCCTTGCCTTGCCTTGCCTTGCCTTGCCTTGTCATGTCTTGTCTTAATCCATATCTTGGGCTTTCAAGATGTTCATCTTCGGATTGTGTTTTATCTTTTCTTTAAATTGTCGGCTGGCCTTGGCTTTTAACTTTAACTAACTAACTACATCTCATATATGCAAACGCTACCGCCTAGAAGCACCGATGATTATGAATTTGCAACCTTAGCTGTCCATCCGAGCGTCAGTTGCTCAATGGTTAGAGCGTCTCATCAACCATTAGAAGGTTGCAGGTTCGGGCCTCAGAAATCTTTTCTGAGTATTTGAGATTAACGTAGAACGTCTACCAAATGCCTGTTAAACTTTACACCAAAATCGCAAACGTACCAACATGCACTACATGTATATACGTACAACTTATAATATCTTTTATTATATGCATGACAAAATTACTACATTCTGAATTGTATAATTGTACTGCAGTACAATTAATAAAAATAGAGAAGGCCCTGGGAACGATGTTGACAGTAACATTCAAAATGGCGGCCAATTCTGCAATGGAAAGTTTTCACATTTCCAACGACTTGTGGTACACTATGAACTAAAAATTCCATGTAAATATTTTGAAATGAGTACAGAGAACACCCAGAGTGAAAATGTTTCTTGTCAAGTAATGAAACAAGATGTTTTTAAAGGCGTGAGTACGCGTGGCGAAGTGTACGTGTTGTAATTTCGTCATGCAGATAATAAATGAGTAATCATATGATTTTGCTCGTACAATTAAGGATTTACACTACTCGTGATATTTGAAAATTATGCCAAAGTGCACTCGCCTAATGGCTCGTGTAATTTTGGCAAAATTTTCAAATGTCACTTGTAGTGTAAATCCTTAATTGTACTCGCTATCATATGATTACCTATACATATGCAAATGCTTATAGCGGTAGCGCAATAGCTAGAACGTCTCACTAGTCATTAGAAGGTTGTCTAGAGCTCAGAAACATTTTCTGAGTATTTTAGCTGACCGGAACGCGTGCCATTCAAACACCTGTTAGATTATGGTAAAACAATATGAAAAAAAATGTTTGGTCGTTTGTGTATAATTACGTTTTGTCGTGTAAATTCCAGGGCTTTTCCAGTAAATGTCCTTCCACCACGGTATACCATATTTTTGACCGTAGTCTGCATTTGTGCTGCATTTGTGTATTTAGTAAGTGAGAACACCAACCGTGGTCTCGTACTGTACGTCACAAGCCCAAAATGAGCTCCAAATGGAGCAACACTGAATCGTGAAATCATATCTTCGAGAAACAGCTTGATTTTTCCAAAATTGGTCCATCCAATGCTACCAGATTCATCAACAACCATAGCAATGTCCACGACTTTTGTGCATTTTTGTCCTGAAAACAAACAAACGAATAAATAAACGAACGAACGAACGAACGAACGAACGAACGAACGAACGAACGAACGAACGAACGAACGAACGAACGAACGAACGAACGAACGAACGAACGAACGAACGAACGAACGAACGAACGAACGAACGAACGAACGAACGAACGAACGAACGAACGAACGAACGAACGAACGAACGAACGAACGAACGAACGAACGAACGAACGAACGAATGTTTAGATGAATCAGATTGGAGACATTCAAGTCGATCCTTGCTTGAATCTCAAGTCAATCCACTCAACTGCGTGGATTGACTTCAGCCATTCGTTTCGATCAGATCTCATTTTTTAAAAACACTGAAGGAAAAGGTGAAAGTTGTTTCGTGTGAAACGCATAGTCCTATACTCTTATTTTTAAACATTAAAATGGACTTAAAATGTATAGATATTCTTCCTTTTCGATTGCTTTTGTTTTCTACATTTTCTTACTTGATAAGACCGTAGCAGCATCAGTCACGCGGTGCATAACACACAGTAACGTCAAAAGAAAGGCAATTCGAACCATCTTTGTAGTTTTTTCTAAAAATAAAAAAGTAATTGTTACGATAAAACAAGACCGTACCACATGCACTAAATGATGTATACGTACAAGTTATGTGAAGACCGTCATTGTCGTCCAGTCTCGTGGACAATCCTAATTACATTTTTAATACAACATATTCAACATTCATGTATTCCCAGTAGCTCAATGGTTAGAGCATTTCACTGATGATCAGGAGGTTGTGCATGGTTGTACACATATTCAACGTGCGTTGAAATTATCTGAATCTTAGTAGGTCAATGGTTACAGCATCTCACCGGTAATCAGAAGGTTGTGGGTTGTACTCATAGAAATAATAGACCTAGAATGCGTGCTCCTATCTCTCGTCAGTCAAAAAATTGTCGCCACAAAATGGCGGATTTATAAGGGCAAAAGGAACTCGCCCCAGACCTTTTGTGGCATTTTGTTTGCGCAGGCCAAATGAAAAAGCTCAGTTTTGCGTCAATTACCAAGAACTTGTATTCTTTTTCGACAACACTGTATTTTTTTACAAATAAAGTTACTGGATTACTGAAACTGTATCTAAAGTCGTGTGCATGATCCATTTTGGTCGCAAATACATGGATATTTTTTCACCAAAAGGACTGATCAAAGATTGCTCTTCCGCTTCGAAGAAGACATGGTGGGCTTCACGAATACTGTTTATGAATTATAATAAGCATTTGATGCTCTCTATTACTAATCTTTCGACTTGAAGCCCACTAGACAAATTGGATTTATCTGGCTGTTGCTATATATTTGGTAACTGTTTTTGATTGTCAGAATGTTTAACTATGCATAACATTTAGTTTTATTCTTTTTCCAAATTGTTTATGTACGTGTTTTGGACTCTCAAACTTGTATTTTCCATTTTTCAAGAAACTGTATGGAGCCACCTTAAGAACTCGACGTCGCATATATAGTTCTGATATAGACTATATGTTCTTAAAATATTATTTCTATGGTTGTACTACACACATTCAACCAACATTCAAATCATGTGAGTCCCAGCTAGTATCGTTCAATTGTAGATTGTTCACATATTCAACATGCTTTCAACCATCTGAGTTTTAGCCTGCATGCTTGCAGACTGCGTAGGCTATCTGAGTTTCAGTAGCTCACTGATTAGATCATCTCACGGGCGCTGTACGAATATTCAACCTGTACGTTCAAATCATCTGAGTAAAATGTTTTTGAGTAAAATAGCTATTAAGTACATTTTTATTACAAGAATTGTACTAGTATACTATCGTGTAAATCTTTGCTATAGTCTGCGCGAAGATGCTAATATATCATTTACTCTTATCTTTACAGTCTTGATAACCAAACTTCCATTCTCGTCCTGCAAGCTTGTATGTATGGTTAAAGTCTTCTACAGAGCTATGAAGAACTATAGGTTGCCTTGCTTTGATGACTACCACTAACCAGACGTGAAAGAAAAGTGTTCCGCAAGCAGTGAGTTTTTGTTATATCTTTTTTATTATAAAGATGTATGTATAGTATGTGCCATGTTCAAATTAGCAATACATGTATAAAATGATTTAAAATATAACTATCATTTTTTTTGTGTGTCTGTGTGCTTTTCACACATTTTCATGCATTGCTTCTTAAAGGAGCAGTGTCACCATTTGCGCATTTTTTTTGCGCATATAGAAATAACTTCGGAAAATGTTGGAAATAGCTCTAAATCGGACAAGAAACCAAGAAGGTAAATATCATTTGATTCATTTCTCTACGGTATTCCAATGAAAGCAGATGGACTGCGAAGTCGCTATCGCTACATGAACCATATCCAGCTACGATTTTAGCATCTTTCCATGACTCAAATATAGTCAGCGATAAGTAAATACGTTTGTGCTGCCTATTCCAGGCTTTCTGGGGACTATTTGACCCCTCGTATTTTCTCTTTCGGCCTGAATTATCGCGTCTTTCACCATACGCTCCGCCAAGTGCGGCCGCCATCTTGGATCAACAAACTTGAAAACCTACAGGCTGTAGTTTTTCAAGTTGGCGCGTGATTATTGCGTGGGCTTTGCGAGTAACACTGCTCCCTTAAGTCTATATCTCTTTCTGTGCTTAACAGCGGTAGTCACATGTACGCATTGCGTACCTCTGTTTATTTTAATTTATGGTTTGTAAAAACACATCAACCTTTTATGCATGGCTTTCCGAGACCTCCCCCCCCCCCCCCCCGTCCAGTAAAATCGTCTGGCGTTAGACCATTGAACTCTAAAAGCACTGGAACGATAAGATGTATATGGGTGTAGTAGCATATACATTTCTTCTCTTAACAAAGCAATCATAGACGTAGAGTATGGGGGGCTGAGGGGCTTTAGCGCCCGGAGAAATCTCAATGGGGGACTGAGCCCCCCCAGAAATTTTGCAGCAACTGACTCATCAATCACCATTCACAAATTATAGGTTACTCGTTAGGCTAAAGTAACTGTTACAGCCTCATTCCTGTGTGTCAGCCAAAATCACCCATATACAGTGATAAGTCAACCCAGTAAACACAACATCGAAAAACTGTTGAAATGTGTTGTATTCAGTTTAACTAGTTTTTATGACATTTCATGACCTTCAGTGTTCTTAAAAATCACCCCTCAGAATGCAGGAAATGCATTTCCAAGACTCTAAATTTCAAAAATTTCCGAGGGAGCATGCCCCCGGAAACCCCCCTCCCCTCCCAAAAAAAATCTTAGAAAGGCCCTGTTTAACACTTCAGCCCCCCTAGACGAAAACAAAACTCTACGCCTATAATTATGCAATTACATCAAACCACCCGGATCTCAGTAATAATGGTTATAGAGCGTTTCACCGGCGATCAAAAGGGCGCGGGTTCAAGTCGCACTCGCACTTGCGTGAAAATTAGCGTATCCGAAATTCCAAACCAGCATACATCACTTCACTTATAAGATTTGACAAATGGTGCATGTAATTATAAATATTCAATATGTTGCTAGGAAATCCAATTTTATTTAAACAACGCATAGTTTATATATGGTATATTATGTTTATATTTTAAATCATTAACAAAATTAAAATATTAGCGAAATACATCCGGTGTGAGAACAAGACGAAAATTAGAGTTGATGAGTTTTGACAATTTTTTAAATTATTTGTATAGAACCAGTTTTAAACGATCGATCATCTTATACAACCATGATTTGGAAACGATCAACCAAACGAACATTTACTCCAGTTTTCTCTATTATGGAATATGAATATTATTTGTTTGAGAAGATATAACAAACACTCGGAAGTGCCTTTCATCCATCCAAACACCTCGAAGTTGGGGTAAACACACTATAGTTACGGGTATCGTTTTTCAACACACTTTTCGCTGTTTGAATACCGAATGAAATACTTTGTAAACACACTTAGTTATCGTCTCATTTTTCAACACACTTTTCGCTGTTTGAATACCGAATGAAATACTTTGTAAACACACTTAGTTATCGTCTCATTTTTCAACACACTTTTCGCTGTTTGAATGTCGAATGAAATACTTTGTAAACACACTTAGTTATCGTCTCGTTTTTCAACACACTTTTCGCTGTTTGAATATCGAATGAAATACTTTATCTCATTTTTGATCTATTACATCTCGTTTCATGTATTTTAACTAATGTATTTTTCATTATATATGTCCATCAGCTGTTTGCCTTATTTTTATATTTTTATATTGAAATATTATATATTTCGGATTTTTAATAATTCTAAAAGTTTTTAGCACTGGCTATACTAATTCCAGTGGAATTAGTAATAAGATAATCGCCCCATATTTTAACTAAATTGTTTTTCATTATGTATGTGTGGGCTGGTTGTTTACATAATTTTTATATTTATTATATTGATATTTTGGGTTTTTAATTGATGTAGCATAGGTTTTATTAGGTGGATAACAAGCCGAAATTAAAATAATAAGGAACTGTATAAACCGGTCCTAAAAGGTCCGACCATTTGACTCCCAGTATACACCAAATTGTAGTTTCATTTAGGCCCACATGCAAATTACATCGTGTCTATTAAAGCATAACGGGAAGATAACATAGGCTGGGACTGTTTTTTTCATGTTTTGAGTTCATTATTTTTAGACACTACGTTTAGGATTATTGTCAAGGATAATCGATAAGCAAATTTTATCCTTATCGAATACCTAAACATTAAAAAGTTTCTGAAATCAGAAATGTTATGTTTACTACGGCTGCTTCAGCCTCATGTTATAAATGAACTACGTTTTATCCCAACTCAGATTGTATATGCGCTGTCGAAATTCCGATTTCGTCTATACTGAGCTATATTGCTCAATGAGGTGTCTCATCGGTGGAAGGTTCCCAGAAGGATCCCTTGACCTCTAACTCTGGCCTTTAAGGCCTAGCCAAACGCTTTCAACATCGCATTGGACATCATTCAACATTGTTGAACGATGTTGAATAATGTTGAAAGCACGAGTGGCCAAATGAATTCAACATCGTTCAACATTCATGAATGACAATTAATTGAACGCGGGCTACCACAAAAGCTTGAAATCGACAATATCCCGCATGGCGCATGTCTCTGTTCAACAAAGTTGAATGTAATGTGGCCAAATGCGTTCAACACCTTTCAACATTTTGAGAACAATAGAAATGTTGAACGCGTGTTGAACGAAAATTTGAACATGTTCGAATTTCGTTCAACATCATTCAACACCATTCAACAACGTTCAACATCATTCAAAAGGGGTGGCCAAACGCTTTCAACATGTTGAATTCAACAATGTTGAACGATGTTGAAGGAAATGTTGAAAGTGTTTGGCCAGGCCTTGGCTCCCTATAGTTTCAGTAAATACGCGCTAATTCATACGTTCATTATATAACGTTATTCATAAGTTTAAAACATTTGTTAGATAAATACTAAGTAGGCCTTACTATAGCAGAACTATCGAAGATATAAAATATCTATCAAAAAGTTCAATTATTTGCTGTTACCATGGTAATAATGACGTTGGAACTTTCGTATATTTTCAAATATTGCATAATTGAAGCGGCATGTCTTCAGTTTGCTTCGGTGAAATTTTTTAAAAATTGCTGAGACGATAGATATTGTTTTAGAGAATACCCATACAAAAAATCAGAGAGGGTTGTAGGGACAGATTTTTCGCAATAAAAATTATCGATTTAAAAACGTTCTGTCTTATAAAATATTTTTAAAATTATATATACTTTAAAATACTCATTAATAATTCATGAAGAAAACACAAAAGAAATCATGACCGTGAAGGAGGTTGTATATCTGATACAAACCACACGTGGTTGTATCAGATATACAACCACTAGTGGTTGTATATCAGGTCTATCTCCGCTCTAAAACATTGAAATTGAGCTTTTTCTGAATTAATCTGAACAAATATTATTCATATTAACATCAAAGACTTGGCGTATTTTAAGCTATTTACAATATTCGTGTCCGTGTTGTATTGGATATGACAAGCTCTCGCCTTCGGCTCGAGCTTGTATATCGAATACAACACGGCCACTCATATTGTAAATACTACTTAGAACTTTTTATAAACTACTCACTTACAAAATTTTAGCAAAATTCACCGAAGAAAACATCTACAAGTCTAACATCTATGTCGACGCAGTCACAGAATTTCGAAACGACAAGATCGCTATTTACGCATGCGTAGCGATACTATTTCTAGTCACCAGTCCCCTATTAAAATTACCGTAGGGAGCCACCTTAAGGCTCTTTTCCAGTCATCGGAAAAAAACAGCTCACTGCGAGTGTTGGCATCTAATTAAAAACAACTCACAGTGCTTGTTTTCTCATTGTGAGTTCGTTTTAATGAGATAGAAGTACTCGCACCAATCTGCGAACTCGTTTCTGCGATGAGTGGAAAAGAGCCTTAACGTCAGACCATTCAGTTTACTCGTCAGGTGACGACTCCTGGTAGTCAAGGTTAATCTACTAGCTAACTCCAAGTGTCTACTCGGGACACTCATGGGTAAAAACGATTAAACTAATATTTGGCAAAGGAGGGAAAACAAGAGAGCTTGAAAAAACGCCTGGATATACTCACATTGAATTCCAAGCTCGGACAGGCAGGCGGTCATCCGCATCTAAGTATTATAACCCTTACCTGTCCAACCAGACTTAACTTTGGTTTTGCATGAGCGGTGAGGCACAGCCGTGCTTTCCAAGGATCAGAAGAAAGTTTTTCTTATAGTAAACAGCTTAAAAATATCTTCACCCTAAATTTTATGTTTGAATCGAACTAATGTCCACCTTCGCAAATAACTCCTTTGTTACACTTCTGCATTACAGTATATCAATCTTTAAACTTTATATTCGGATTTCGGATTCATATAACATAATGTATGCATGAGGAGCTCACATTATACGACTATATTCCTGTATTCTTTTCCTCTCCTGACACTTAATGTAAAAGAGCCTTCTCTGTACATTCCTCGTCTGCAGAGTGAAGAAGATATTTAGTTTCGACAAAATATTTCGAATCTTTAGTTTGTTAAGTATATATATATATATATGTATTATACAGTTACATTCATGAAATGAAAGTGAGGTAACTCCAATAAACGTTTATCTGCGCTCAGGATAATTTTTTCTGCATGAGGTTTGTAGCCTACTAGATTTAAAAGACATGGGTTTAAAAGACAAAAAAAAACCCAGAATTGGGCTGCTATACGCCTATGACTTAATTGTATGGATTAGGATCTTTAGAAAGCATTGGCATTAAACAAACATACTGTATATCCCAAACTTTATATACCCATTAGGTATATTACATATAGCCAAAAACAAAGCATTTAAAATCATACACCTTTCGCACCGTTTATTAAATCTTTACAGTACATGGTTACCTCGTGTTATATTTCCTCCTAATTTGATTCTATTTATTCTCCTTCCTCGCCCAAATACCCGGCATTTTTTTACAATATGAATCTCATGCCAACCAAGGTCGAGTGAGAGAAGAATCTCAATAATCGTACAACTGTATTAGGATTTAGCAGAAGAAGTTTTATGAATATTTCTCCTTTTCTTTGCACACAAATATATTTTTTGTCTTGCGGAAAAATACTAATTAAGCGGTAATACCTGACGCTGCGCCTTTAATCCTTTATCGCCCAACGATGTCTTTAGTATTTTACTCTGACTAACGCTAGACGATTTTATTCTCGTCAATCGGTCAATGGAGTGGCTACTGGGCGATAAAGGGTTAATAGACTATCTCGGTTAACCCTTTATCGCCCAACGATGTCTTTAGTATTTTTTTTAGTGTTTTAGACTGTCTACTGGGCGATAAAGGGTTAAACGAGGAACAAATAAACGGATTTGTAGGTTAGTAAAGTCGGTTTCAGTGCATGGTTCTCAATGGTTAGAGCGTCATGCAAGCTTGCACTCAGAAGCCTGGCATTTCATGATTAAGTTGATTTTCAGACGATTACGCAAGTTATGGCATGTTAACCTAAAATAAACTGTTACTTTAAAGATTTGGTTATATACATACCTTACTCTTAGGGCGTCGCTGACCAGCTCTTTTTGTAGTGTGTGCAGTGATAAAGAATCGCACTCTTTGAAGAAACATAAGAATGGAAAGTTTTATTTATACCTGCCGAAGCTAACTAATATTATCCCACTCATATTTACTGAATGTTTTAAGGTAAATTTGTAAACTCGTATTGACTTTAGTTAATTTTCGATAATTAAATTTTTCATAAAATGAGTAAGCGTGTTTTATTAAAAATAGATGCACTAAAAGCGGGTTTGTGTGTGTACAATGGATTTTATTATTATTTTAACGCGTCAAGTTTTTTGGACTAGCAAAGAACAAGGTTTCTACCAAGTATATATGCATGACTACCCAATTGGCACCTATAACTACTAAAGTTTTCTTTTTCTGTTCTTAAAATGACAGTAATAAGTGTTGGTGATCGATTGACATAATTTTAATTCCAACATTAGCATAAGAATGTTAAGTACCTTTCTTTTCAATATGTATCATAAAAGAAGAAAAAAAAACTTGGTATGATAATCTTGGTATATATTTAGACAAGTGATTGATTGAAACGGAAGAGAAATTCACCGCCGTTTACTTAGAAAGCAATAAAAAAATTATGGTATACATGTCTGAAAAGCAATTATTTTAATTGTTAAAAAATGCTCTTATTGCAGTCAACTAAGCACCGTACTTGTTAAGAAGCTATTCACATGAGTCTCGCGGCTAGACGGCTTCCCAGGGTAGTTTCGTGTCACGAAATTCTTTCCTCGGTTGCAATTATGAATCATCGTTAGGATTCGTTTACATCTAAACTCAGGGGCGTCGGAGCGACACTAAAAGGGGGGGGGGGCAACATTTTTAGGCGATTCCGGGGGCATGCTCCCCCTGGAAATTTTGAAATCTAGAGTCTCTGAAATGCCATTTCCTGCATTTTAGGACAAGGATTTACAGAATTCTAAAGGTCCAAAAACTTCATAAAATACTCAAAAAAAACACGCTTTTCCGGACATTGAATATCTGCATTCAAATTGCTTTATTATATGTTTATGCAAAGTCGTGGGTTAGCTAGGGTTAGTGATTTTGTTAATCATAAGTTTATTATTGGCCTTGTTAAAAAGTGGGGGGGGGCAAACATTCCGCCCCCCCCTAAAAAAAGAAGTGCCCCCATCCACCCCCCCCCCCCCCCCCCCCCCCCCCCCCCCCCCCCCCCCCCCCGCGCTTCCGACGCCTATGTCTAAACTAAACCAATTCTTCTTTGTAAATTTACTTTACGCCAGTTCTAAAACCACATTAAGATCCTATAATGACTAATGAAAGTCTCGTACCCTTAAAACCAAAAAGCTAAACCAATGTTATAGTAAACTCACAAAGATAAACGCGTGACAAATTCAGCGAAGATATACGAGATTTTATCGTCTTTTTTAGGAACAAGATTCCTTATAATATAGACACACTTTCTGTCATTGAACAATTATTCGCCGAAGGCGAGGTGAATATCGGTGAATAATATCGGCGAGACGAAGTCGAGGTTATTATTCACCGATATTCACTGAGCCTGAGGCGAATAATTGTTTTAGTATAAATACACATTTTCGTACTTTAGGAACATCATTTTCTTTAAAATTGTTAATTTCCTCGTCTGTCGCATTGACAACTTTGGCTGGCGGCCATTTTCAATAAACGCTGTAGGTGATTATGGAGAATTAATCCGAAGTAGCTCGACCAATCAGCGCGCGTGATTTTCTATAATCACCTGTGTATTTATACTAATGATAATTATTTGCTTGAATTGGACGTGAAAAGAGTGAAATTTACAATTATATTATTTATAATTAGAAATACATGATTATTATTAGATATATTTTAGATTATATATTTATAATTATAATTAGAAATATATTAATAATTAGAAATTTATAAGCAACAGAAAGTGGCAGATTGACGTTCACGAATACGCTGATATCAGTATCAGTTTTCATCCGGTTGCTAGGGACATGGTTTAGAGGCCTATACAATGCCCGTAACACTAAGTAGGGCACAGGTGGACAGACACTTTTGGGAAATAAGGTTTAACATCTTCGTTCACCTTTTTACTTACCCGTTTGGAAGGTTGGTGCAAGCCGTAGCCCGGTGGGGGCCTGGGGCGAGTAGCGGTACTTGGATCCAGGTTAAGATCCATCCATTCCGGATCTTGAGCTGACCACCCCCACTCGGTATGGCTTGCACCGATCACACCAATTAATTGGTGGAAGTATTACACTTACCTCTTTGATTGAAGGGAGGGACGGTGGGAATATCAATTTCCTCTGCCTCCAACGCTGTGTCTGACTGCTAGCCCGTTAACGCGGCAATGACGACGCTCAGCTAGTGCCAGTCTTCCATTGCCGCTGACCCCAAGCTTGCACCACGCGCGGTTACCTAGCTGTTAACCTTGGTTACTGCATAACCTCATTTGAATTAGAAAAATAACGTCCAGTCCTTTCGCGGCTTTTCCAAAATATGTCGTCAAATTTGTTCTTTTCTAAATTTGTCGTCAAGTTTCAGTGAGTCTCAAGATTTTAGCAATCTTTTCGATACCCTAACCACAACACAAACCCTAACCTTATTCAGAAATCTGGTTTACCCCCCCCCCCCCCCCCCCCCCAGGTGTTCTGGAAGCAGCGGGTGTCTGGACACCCACACTTTCTAGACTGTGGGTGTCCTACATAAGAAGGACACCCACAATATTTTAGCAAATTTTTAACAAATTGATAATTGGTGTTGTTGAATGTTGACGCGAAGTACATCTTTTCGGGTTTTTTTAATACTTGGTAATAATACTTTTTTTTATAATACTTTTTTTAAAAGTTCTTGAAGTTGTTGTGAACTTGTGATGTTATCTTGTATGTTATGTATATATAGTTATTAGTTATCTATTATATTCTCTGGAGGGCGTGGCCCTGTTTATGGCATTCTGCGAGACACAGAACACCCACAACTTTGAAAAGCTTCCAGAGCCTCTGTTATCCCCTAGCTTTTTGGAAAAACAAATTTGACGACATATTTTGCAAAAGCCGAGAAAGGATTGGACGGAACTCTTTGAGTCATCCCATGGCGGTCAGTGTATTTTTAAGTTATAAAATTGATAAAAATAATGATGTGCTGTTCTCATGAGACCAGGTTATCTCAGGTTGGGGTCACAGTTGACCCTGTTTCACATGATAAAACGCAACTACATGAGTTGTCCCTGGCCCCGAGTTATCTCGGTCTCATGTGAACGGTTTACGTTTTTAACATGGAAATAAATACCGAGATATCTCGGGGATACGGATAACCCTACACCCCACCCCCCCCCCCCCCCACCCCCCACCCCCACCCACCCCCGAGATAACATGCCTCGTGTGAACAGGCCCTAAGTTCGTTTGGATTATTCCGAAATAAAAAGAATTTCTGAAATATTTTGGAAAAACCTAATCTCTCGTTTTCCAAACGAGAGATTATTCTGGTTAATCTAGAGAGCTCAACGAATGAGATTCCGAGTATTCCAGATTAAGAATAGCTTCGATCGACACCGCTGCCAAACGTTTTGCGCATGCGCGACGTCCGAGCTCGTCCTCAGAAAAAGAGCGGGAAAATACTGAAATATTTGGACTGGTCCGAGAGTCCGACACAAAAGTTACCCCTTTGCAACTCTGATTTCCAAAGTCCACCACATTCTTTCTAATTCCTGGGCACCATCAACACTGAAGACGTATCAAGTCGCTATTAACCATTTCATCCGTTTTTGTTTGCTGCGGGGTATTGTCACATCTGGTTCTCCCTTCTTACCGGCAAGTGAGATTACTCTAGTCTACTTTGTCGCCCATCTAAGCGATACTGTTTCGTTCAAAACAATTAAGACTTATCTAGCAGGCGTTGGTCACCTGCACCTACTGTTTAACACCCCTTTTGGCATAACCAAAATGCCCTTACTAAGTCAGATTCTAAGGGGGGTAAAACGTATTCAAGGCATTAACGTTCGGGAGCGGCGTCCAGTCACCGTTGAAATCATGTCGAAACTACATATATGTCTAAATCCTAATTATACATGCGAGCTGGACTCAGTTATGTTCTGGGCCGCTTTTACTTTGGCCTTCTTTGGCTTCCTTTACCTGTAACTCTGTTTTTGACCCCGAGGTCCACATGACGATTACTGATATCACTTTCGACCAATTATCACTAACCCTACCTGCATGCTAGTTAAAATTAAGAAGTCCAAAACGGACCCTTTTCGCCAGGGAAGCCTACTCACGATTGCTGCGTCCAGCTCCCACGTATGTGCTGTCAAAGCAATGAAAAATTACATCTTACATGCATCGCCTATAGCACCAGATAAACCTCTTTTCCGACTCCAAAACGGCAGACCTCTGACACGAACTTTGGTGTCTACCGAACTCCGTCGCCTACTGGCTATGTGTGGTCTCGACACCTCTGCCTACGCAACTCACAGCTTCCGTATCGGTGCTGCAACGACGGCCGCCGCCTCTGGAATACCATCTTGGTTGATCAAGACAATGGGTCGTTAGTCTTCCGACTGTTACGAAAGTTACATTCGCACACCATCCGAACTCATTAAAACAGTACCAGAAATTATGGTAAAAAAAATTAGGATAGCAAGAGCTTGCCGATTAAGGTTTGCTAATATACGTTTCGTTGTCATGGTTAAATTTAGTTTTAAATATATTAGTATGTTAATAACGTTAGTCAGTTTCAGTGGGGGAATTTTCGGTTTCACCTCTTCTTGGCAGGGAATCGCTGTCCTCCGGACACCTCCTACCCCCACTTAAAAACTTAATCTGGCTCAGTGCAAAGAAACGCGTCCTGAGCCACTTTTTCTCTCCCTCCCCTACACAGAGTAGCTGCGACTTGGGCACCCCCCTTGCTCTGTGGAGACTCGTAGGCCTGGTATAATGTCACTTCAAAGCGAGTACACACTACCTAGCTTGATATTTACCAGCCAGAGGTTGGCACCCCCACCTCAACGTCTCAACGTCCAGATTTGTACGATGCCACGATCATAGCTGCTGGACGATCTCCACAGCTAGGTATCCACACTTCTGGTCCCCCAGATGGATCCTTACCCCAACCCAGGCTTTGTGTCCGTTGGACTAGCTTTTCTTCTGCTTCCTTACTGCCAAATAAGTCTGGTAGTCTTTTTTTTTCCGGAGTTCATGGTAGACAGAAGAGTGCAGTGCATTACGGTAACAATTTATTCAAATAAATTGCGGTTAATGCACAAACACTCTGCACGTGCGTCGTGCCCTCTGGGTACCTGTAATCAGCTTTTGGAGATAAGCCTCTTGAGCCTCTCATGCAACATATGTAACATACCAAGTGCCCTCTGAGGACAAAATATACAGGTATCAAATGGAAAGAATGCAAGATCAGTACCATGATCCATGTGCCCGGCACGCTCTATATTCACGTGTCGGTCCGCAAGTCCAGAGATATAGATTTAACTATCCAATCGCAAAACGCAAAGTATTCTTTCTCCGAGCAAAGGTCATTTTGCGCACTCTTAAGCAATGAGATCAGTGATTGTGACGCGCCAAATAGTATCAGTCTACTGGCAAGTGTTCCAAAAGCGAACACCCACCCACCCACCCACCCACCCACCCACCCACCCACCCACCCACTACTCCCCTGCAGAAACAAAGCGATAAACATAAATGTGCACAATATTAGGAAAGAATAGGCAATCATTAATTTTCCTTTACATAAACGATAAAGACATTTAGCTCTTGTGTTTACCTAAAGACTTCGAAAATATGCGTAGATTAGGTAATGTGTATGTATTCAAAAATTACAAGTTGGAAATAAACTAAATTCTGATGCAGGGAATCGCTGTCCGGACACCTCCTACCCCCACTTAAAAACTTAATCTGGCTCAGTGCAAAGAAACGTCCCCTGAGCCACTTTTTTTCTCCCTCCCCTACACAGATTAGCTGGGGTTCCAACTCAACCCCAGCAGTCGGCGCTCCCGACTTGGGCACCCCCCTTGCTCTGTGGAGACTCGTATAGCCTGGTATAATGTCACTTCAAAGCGGGTACACACTACCTAGCTTGATATTTACCAGCCAGAGGTTGGTGTCGGAAACTTTGCCACCGCTTATCAGCAATCACACAATTCACTCTATTTTCTGGTTAATTTATATAAAGATTTAATTTACTCACAATCACAGTCACAATATACGATGTTCACTTCACTATTCTCTCTTTAGCTCTGATCGCATGCATGTCTCTTATCCAATTAAATGAGGTTCTATTAATGTAATTCTAAACTAATCTTAATTAATCTGATATAACAACAACATAACAATGCCAGTCTCCGACACACTCCCCCCATATAGCTCACCCTTGAGGTATATGTCCCATGGAGACTGGCTTTAAAAGTTTACATAGATTATAGTGTAATATATATATAGTGTATGTAACCGTTTAGGATATACTTTAGATTATACTCTAAGTGTTCAACATTCATCCTGAGTCATCCGCTATTTGTTGGACACGCAATGCCGCAGCAGCTGCCGCATCTCTTCTTGGTCTAAACTCTGGTGCATCTGCGTTCAGGACTTCTGGTTGTGTTTCTGCCATGTCGCAGTTCAGCTCCAGTGGGTAAAGGTGCTGCACTGGTCGTTCGATGAAGCTCTTTCCTGCGCGTAGCTTCGCTGCTCTAACTACACCGTCCCTTCCTTCGTACAACTCCGCGACAATACCTAGGGGCCATTCACCCCTATTTCTTTCATCAGACTTAATGATTACTACGTCACCTACTGCTAAGGTGAGTGGTTTCCCGTAGTACTGCATGTGCCTTTCCCGTAGACCTCGCACGTATTCCTTTGTCCATCGTCTCCAGACAACGTCTTTGCACCTTTTCAAGAATTTTGCTCGTTTGCGGAGGTCCTTGTCTTCGACATGATGTGCTGCCATTTCTGGAAGATTGTTGGAGGACGTAAACATCAATGAGTTTGGTGTCAGGATTGGAGACTCTGGATCATCCTCAATGTATCCCAGCGGCCTGTTGTTGAGAGTAACTTCAACGTCTAATAGGACATCCGACAATTCTGTCCAAGTTAGACATGCTTTACCGATAGCTTTGTTCAAGGACGTTTTCACCAACCCCACCATACGCTCAAATTGACCGCCCCACCATGGGGCGCGGCTCAGGTTGAACTGCCATTTTATGTTCTTGGACGCTAGGAAGTGTTGTAGTTTCTCGTCTTCCATTGCTGTGCGAACCCATCGTGCTGCTCCAACGAAGGTTCGCCCGTTGTCAGAGTAGATCTTGTCGGGTCTCCCCCTACGTGCTATTAACCGTTTGAGCGTTCCAAGAAACTCTTTTGTTTCCATGGTAGTTGTCAGCTCCAGATGAAGTGCTCTCGTGAGGCTGCAAGCATATAAGACTATGTATGCTTTGGCTTGTTTTCCAGTCTTCGTGCGATACGCCAGCGGTCCAGCGTAATCAACCCCGATTACTTGGAAAGCGTGGTCTCCCTCGGTGCGATCTCGTGGTAGGTTTCCAGGGGGCGGTCTGGTCACGGCGGTTGTATGGAATTTACGACAACCGTAGCAAGACTTGATTTCTCGCCTGGCCAAACTTCTTAGTCTTGGTATCCAGTACTTTTGGCGCACATGTGTCATGGTTAGCCCGACTCCGCCGTGGAGGGTGTGCCAGTGCGCTTCTTCTACTAACTTCTCGGTGAAAGCATGAGTGTCTGGCAGGTAGACTGGATACTCCCCCTGTATTCGACCACGACACTCGAGTATTCCTTGGGCATTCTCTTGAAGGTTGAGTCGTTCTCGATCCTTCACGATGTCACAACTGCGTTGAACTCTCTTGATCCACCATAAGCGGGTGCTGTTGATCTCTTCTGTAGTCAGTGGGCCACTTCGTTTTTCGGTGCTTTTGCAATTGTGCGTGAATCTTGCGATCCAAGCGCATGTTCGTAGTGTGCGATGAAGGTTGTGCTTCTCTAATAATTTATCGTAGTCATCGGGCACGTTCTCTGCGTGTGTTGCGCATAGGACCTCTCGTATTACCTTAGCTTCTGCTTCCGATGTTGTGGATGGTTGTGTTAGAGGGTTATTTGGCCATTGAGCTGGATCTTCGAGCCATTTTGGGCCGTCCCACCAGGGCGTTTTCTTGTTCGAAGATCCTCCACGGCTGGCTAGGTCGGCTGGGTTTTCTTCCGAAGGAACGTGTCTCCACTCTATTTCTGGGTGTTGCTTTATTTTTGATACTCGGTTCGCCACAAATTGCTTATATTGCCCATCACCGCGTATCCAGTGGAGTGCGACGCTGCTGTCCAGCCACCCGTGGATCTTCGGCTCAGGAAGCCCCTGCAAGGCGTTTCGCACATTCATCACCAAGTTGGCTGCCATGTGGGCGGACACCAACTCGAGTCGGGGAACAGTTAGACTTTCTTTAACCAATCGTGCTTTGGCTGTCACAAGTCGCCGTGTTTTCCCACCATTTTGTTGGACCACCGAGTAGACTACTGCTCCAATTCCACGAGTAGACGCATCGCCAAAGACATGGAGTTCCAGACTCAGCACAGGCTCTCTGTGTTCCACAATGGGGCGTGGCACCGTCTCTTCCTTGGGCAACGTCTTTTCCCATGCCATCCAGCGACGTCTTAAAGGGTCTTGGATCTCTGTATCCCACGGTATCTGGCTCTTGCACACCTTGCGGTAAATCATCTTTCCTTCCAGGGTAACCGGAGAAACTAGGCCCAGGGGGTCGTATATCTTGGCGAGTTTGCTCAGGATCCTACGTTTGGTTATTGGACCACTGTTGTCGGCGGTTGGAAAGGTGACGGCCAGCGTGTCGTTTTCCTTGTTCCATTTCAACCCGAGCATCTTGGTTTCGGTTGATTCTCCTCCCAGCTGCTGTTTCGCAAACGATTGTTCGTCATCCTCTCCCGATGGTTTACCGTTCACCTCTAGCTCACTGTCGTTAGAGTTCCACTTGTGGAGTTTGAATTTGGCATCTTCGAATATTTCTGTCGCTCTCTCTTTGTGTTGCTGTGCTAGTGCAACGGTTTGCCCACCGGTGAGCAAATCATCCACGTAGAGACTTTTGCGTATCTCGGCAACGGTCTCGGGATATTTCTCCTTCCAAGACTCCAGATGGTGTTCAATCACTCCAGCGAGAAGAAAAGGCGAAGGAGCTAATCCAAAGAGCGCCCTCGTGAATCTTAGCGTCTCTAACTTCGAATGTTCTCCACACCGCCAATGGAACCTCAGGGCGTCGCGCTCGCTCTCCCTAATCCGAACTTGCAAGAATGCCTTCTGGATATCGCCGGTTACCACAACTGGATGAGTTCGCTGATGGACGAGTACATCCCACAGTTTATTTTGGAGCGGTGGGCCTGGGTACAAGCAGTCATTCAACGATGGGGCATCAGGAGTTTCTTTCGCTGACGCGTCGTATACGATTCGCATTTTTGTGGTCTCCGCTGGCTCCCGTATCACTGCTTTATGGGGTATGTAGAATTCGACTCCCTTCGCTGGATTATTGGCTGGCTCTATTACTCCACTTTCTTTCTGTTCCTGGATGATGGAATCGTACTCGGCAGTGAGACCGTCACGCTGTAACTTGCTTGTGAGGCTGATGAGGCGACGTTGGCTTCCTCGCTCGTTTGTGGGCAGACGTAAAGGTTTCCTCTCCACGGTAATCCTGTCTCGTACCAACCTTCTTGGTCTCTTGTTAACTGCTCCTTAAATTCATTATGAACCACTCCCTGATCGTGCTCCGGTGTGTCTTCGAGTCCGAGTACATCTAGGCGACATAGTTGCTCGTAATCTGATTGGCTGGTTTGCGTAAGCAACATTGTGTTCCTGTCAAATTCTTGTCCAGGGGACATCAGAAACCACCCCAGTTTGGTCAGTTCTGCGATTGGTTCACAGTCTTTTCCTATGCGTGGTCGAGTTTCAGTCTTGATTCTCGCGTAGTCTCCACTACCAAGCACTACATGGATAGGAAGTTGTGGCTTGTTGTCACGATCTGTCATTGTAACTCCTTTTAGGTGTGTATACTTGGCGATGAGTTCCTCGTAGCGCGGATTTTCCAGAGATAGCAGTTCAGATTTGTCCACCTTGGTCAGATGAGCTTTCATGCTGAACTCCTTGGTTGTTGACTCTATCTTAACTTGATACGATTCCAGACAGACTTGTTTTGTACACATGAGCATGTCAATTTGCTTGGTTTGTACTTCTACTGGCTCGATGTTCAGGACATGAATCAACTTGGCGGAAGCGTACGAACTCCCTGCCCCAGAGTCGATTAAGGCTCTGCACAGGACCCCGTTTACTCGAACGGTTACGACAGGAAACACGCATTCTCCATTCTCGTTGGAAGTATAAAGTCTTTCCGAGCCTTTATTTTCTTCCCCAGGCTCCCGCTCTGGCTCTATTTTCACGGTCTGATCGCAAATGGACGTGTGATGACGTCGGTCGCACTGTTGACATTTTCGTTTACTCGGGCACTCTGCCGCTCTGTGGTTTTCACCAGTGCAATTAAAACAGAGACGACGTTTAGCCAGTATCTGTTTTCTCTCGGAAGTCGCTGTCACTTTAGAGCACTCACCGGATTTGTGAGTCTTATCTTCACAATATATACACCCACGTGGTCGGTCGTCTTGGCGTCGTGCGTGATACAATCGGTTGCGACGGAGGTCGCGAGGTTTGGACTCAAAGGATTGACTGTCGATCGGATTTCTTCGCGTCCAAAGATGCAATGCTTCCACTAATTTAACGAAATCCCAGCTTTCCCAGTTAGGATCGGTCCTCACTAGATCACCCCGAATTCCAGACAATTTTTCGAGTGTTAACGCCACGTTTCCGTTAATCTGTTGAAGACTCCCCATGGTCTCTAACGACTGTACAGCGTACATCAACTTGTCATAAAACTCGTGAATCCTCTTGACATTGGCGTTCGGTATGTTCGGTAGTTCAAGAATTTCCTTTGTATAGGCTTTGATGATTTCTGATTCTTTTCCATATTTATCTTGCAGTATGCTCTTTGCTCGGTTGTATCCTTCACTGGTGAATGGTAGAGCCTCTACCGTTTTCCTCACGTTAGCTTCGAGCAATTCGCGCAAGTATGCAAATTTGGTCACACTAGGAATTCCTGCTTTGTCGATGGTTTCAGTAAACTGACCCCAAAAGCGAGTCCACTCTTGATAAGTTCCATTGAATTTTGTTATCTCTAACTTAGGTAACTTCGCTTGTAGCCCAGAAATTGCTTCATTTGTTGTCGATTTGGTGCTGGTAGCTTGTAATTCTGATTTGAATTTCATGCGCGTCTCGTGTAGTTCTCGCTCGTATGAAAGCTCTTCATCTCGTTGTCGGTGTATATCTTGTCTTTTCACACTTTCTCGCCATTCTTGAAGACGGCTGTTCTCGTGGTCTGCGCTTTCCAGTTTAGCATCGATTTCACTCACCCATTTTTCGATATCACTTAAATCATCCTTCGCAGCAATCTTCTGCGCTTCGACTTCCCTTTTCAGACGTTCAACTTCGTTCGCTGTGGTCTTGAGAGCTATTTGGTGGCGTTCGATCGCCTCGGACTTTTGAGCTTCAAGTATCTTCTCGGTCCTATCTATAGTTATTTTCAGTTGTACTAACTTGACTTGCAGTGTTGATTCGGGAGACTCCATAACCGAAGGTCGCGTTTCTTTGCTGTGTTTCAAGCTTCTCTTCTCACATAAATCCCGTCGGAGGTGCCAGGTGTCGGAAACTTTGCCACCGCTTATCAGCAATCACACAATTCACTCTATTTTCTGGTTAATTTATATAAAGATTTAATTTACTCACAATCACAGTCACAATATACGATGTTCACTTCACTATTCTCTCTTTAGCTCTGATCGCATGCATGTCTCTTATCCAATTAAATGAGGTTCTATTAATGTAATTCTAAACTAATCTTAATTAATCTGATATAACAACAACATAACAATGCCAGTCTCCGACATTGGCACCCCTACCTCAACGTCTCAACGTCAAGATTTGTGTGATGCCACGATCATAGCTGATCTCCACAGCTAGGTATCCACACTTCAGTTCTGGTCTCCCGGATGGATCCCTACCCTGACCCGGGCTTTGTGTCCGTTGGACTAGCTTTTCTCTTGCTTCCTTACTGCCAAATAAGTCTAGTAGTCTTTTTTTTCTCCCGGACTTCATGGTAGACAGAGGAGTGCAGTGCATTAATTCCTGTTCCGGATTGGAATGATCCCAAGCGAACGCACGGCCTAAGTTTTGTGAACTTTTCTTGATATATTCGTGACATAGAGAAAATGGAAAAGGTTGCGCGTAAAACACTAAACAACCAAAACACTTTCAGTCACCATAAACACTATCGTATTTAAATTTTTGTCGCGGTAAATTCATTTGGGGGATTTTACTCATTATCTTCCATATCGGAAATTGCTTTTTTCCAACACTAAATTACTCACGGTTTTGGTTCGTTTTAGTTTTAATCACAATTCACGTTTACACTCACTTGCCTAACTCACCTCTCAAGGCTTTGCATCAGTTCTGTTCATTCTGTCTCGTATCTCTTCTTATGTTCTTAAATCTAATTATAGGTCAATCAACGTGTCCTCATTAATACTTTTGATTCATAGTCATTAATTGTCAAAATGTCAATGATAATAATAGATCAAGAATACATAAACTTAATTAACTAAACTGATTATTACCAATTAGTTATCACACTTTCCCACGTCCAGGAAATATAACAATATGTAAGTAATTCTCAAAATATTCAATGTAAACATTTATCAAAGGGCGAACAATAGATTGATTGATTGATTGATTGATTGATTGATTGATTGATTGATTGATTGATTGATTGATCAGCCAGAAGAGAGAGATATGGTATAAACGGTCATGTAATCAATAAGCCGTGACTAAAATAAGCCCAGGGCTTTTATTGGGGCTTTTGAAGCTTAGCCTGCGTGCAGACTCCACCTGAATATTAATTATTAAATTCAGGTGGAGTCTGCACGCTGGCTATTGAAGCTAGTCCAAAATAAGCCACGGCTTATTCACGAATTGACCGTTTATACAGGCTGTTTGCGACTTATTTAAGCCGTATAAAAGGCCCTATTGTGACGTATCAAGTGGAGACTTGCGCTAAGAGCCTCATCAGTCTCTATTTTTATCCTACGTTTACGCAACGGTTTACGCAAGCGCCCTTGGGTTACGCACGTACGATTATAACAAGCCTCAGTCTCTAATTCGCACCGTCTGCACGTTCACCGATTCTTGTTCACTCCGTGTTTTCGTTTTGAACTAAAGAGAAAAGTTTGCTTATAAACAACTCCACCATGCCAACGCTGAAAAGGGAGGACGTTGGAGATTCAAATGACGAAGAATTAGAGGTGCGTGAAATCATTTCGCCATGTAGTGAGATAGAACATTTTTATTTAATTAAACCTGGTTTTTCTTCCATTCTTAGATGCATGTTAAAACGGGAAGGGCAGCAGCAATAAAGAACAATGCAGAAAAGCAGTGCTTTTATTCTTTTACTTAACATGCATCTAAATCATGGGTCGGCGTCGGTGACCATCTGCGACATATGAAACCAGGCTTAAGAATACGCTCCTCGTATTCGATTATCGTTCGGTTAGTCGTACCAGTATGTGGACACCCTAAGATTGTCAAGTTATAATATCTCGGGTGGGGAATCAAGATAGTTGATAGCTGTTAATCGGAGTATAATTAACCAACTATATTGCATTTCATGGCCTTGACGCTGTCGAAGATCTTCAACATTGACACGCACGCAAGAAAGGCGCAAAATGAACCAACTGCTTGAGTGTATTGCCCGATTGGCGCGCATGTTAAAGCAAAGAGCCATGACTCGACGTATTACAGATCAAACGCTTCTTGATCGAAGTGTTTTCTATTGATGATGAACTTTGCGTGTCTTCGGCGTCCTGCGCACCTTGGCCCATACCGCACAACTGGAGAGAATATATTTTTGGGGGGCACACAGAGGTGCGCCGCAGACAACGAAACCTCTAGTTCATGCATCTGACGCGCAGGCGAAGGTATCCCTACTTGTCAGTAATAGTTACTGGACGAGGCAGTGAACAAATGTACTATGAGAAAATTTCTCATGATTTCTTAAAGTGGTTCAACTGTTTATCCCGACATGATTTGTAAAAAAACTTAATAGCATATGTAATAAGATCATTTATTCATTTATTTTCCGTGACGAACCAGAAACTGCAACAGTAATTAAATTAGGAAATTAATTAAAAATTCATTTTACATGACTATTACGCAAAACGATTTTATTAATCCAGAAAATCTGAGGTACAGAATCAGATGGTAGAGCAATGGTAACAAGCTGTTACATAAGTTGGCAAGTTGTTTCGCAGACATACCTTTTTTCTTCAATTAACGGTTTACGCGTTTTCGTCACTTGACACTTAGACCACGACGTAGTTTGATGATTGAACGGAAAGACAATGAACTAGGGTAATCACCCTAAAAACCCTGCTGTTAGTTCATAATCTATATCAAACCACAAACTCATAATCTTACAACTGATAATCTCTTTGATTGATATACTGTATTTTACATATAGGCCTTAAATGTATTTTGTTCCAAAGCACAGCTCCGTTTGATAACTTTCCTATATCTTTCTTTCTTTCTTTCTTTCTTTCTTTCTTTCTTTCTTTCTTTCTTTCTTTCTTTCTTTCTTTCTTTCTTTCTTTCTTTCTTTCTTTCTTTCTTTCTTTCTTTCTTTCTTTCTTTCTTTCTTTCTTTCTTTCTTTCTTTCTTTCTTTCTTTTTTTTCTTTATAATTCTGTAATTTAGACTGCGCGTGCGGTCTTTTATTATTTATTTATTTATTTATTTATTTATTTATTTATTTATTTATTTATTTATTTATTTATTTATTTATTTATTTATTTATTTAATAACTTTATACACGGTAGCCTTCTCAGCTATAAAAATAAAAATAAATACTAAAAATAAAAGCTGTTTTTCAAAGGGCCGTGTTATTAACTATCAAAAAATTATTAACAATTCTAATCTAATAAATCTAATAAACTATCTTAATGTTCTAAAACTATTACAGTGGTTATCTTACAATATATGAGTTAAAAATTTACATAAAAATAATACGTTTCAGCTTATGTTGAATAGTACATTTTAAAAATAGAACGTTTCAGCTTAATATGATTCAGCTTACATGTTTGAGTCAATGAACTCTATTTTTATAATCTATTGTTTGAGAATCCCAGATTTTGGCGGCTGCGTAGCTGAAGCTCCTCTTCATAGCATTTGTTGTTGGTTTCGATAGCATCGTTAACATTAAGGTATTACTTCTTCTGTCCTGCAGACACTATTAATTTCGTGTAGGTCAGTGTTGCGTGCGTGCGGTCGACGGTCGTCTGTCTAGAGTCGAACTAACCATTTCGACCTTCTGCAGATCGCCGGTGAGATGCTCTACTGAAAGACAGATTGTTGAACGACACGTATATATAGCCTGCATCGCAGCCAACGGACGTTTTTTTGAGATTTCGCGTTTCAATTTCAAAGCATTTTCGGTTGCGACGCAGGATACAAAAACGTCAATTGCTATTGATTCCGGATGGACGGACGAGCGAGCGAACGAACGAACGAACGAACGAACGAACGAACGAACGAACGAACGAACGAACGAACGAACGAACGAACGAACGAACGAACGAACGAACGAACGAACGAACGAACGAACGGACGGACGGACGGACGGACGGACGGACGGACGGACGGACGGACGGACGGACGGACGGACGAACGAACGAACGGGCGGACGGACGGACGGACGAACGAACGGACGGACGGACGGACGGGCGGGCGGGCGAACGGGCGAACGAGCGAACGAGCGAACGAATAAATATAAAGCTATAAATATACGTTATAAATAATAAACGTGGATTTTTGTACGTTATTCGTGTTTTCAGCTTGAGTTGGTAAAGCTTTTTCGTATGTTTTTGCTGTACAAGCTGTCGTAAGTTAAACTGAGAGAAAAACTCTGAGCTCCAGACGGGACTCGAACCCACAACCTTTCGAATGCCAGCCGGACATTAAATATCGAAAATATCATAAATATCGAAAACAACCTCGTCTACCATCTGAGTTTCAGTGGCTCAATGGTGAGAGCGTCCGGCTGGCATTCGATTCTCACTATTTTTCATCATGCAAGCTTTCAAAGAATAAAGCTGTCTGAGAGGAATACAATACAGAACTACTGAACCGCGTATTCTTTGAAAAGACGTTTTTACCCAAAACAAAGGTTATGAATAATCACATATCCAAACTGTTAGCGCATAAGCTTAAATTTCATTTTTATATAAAAATACAGATCCTTTATTTTATATTGTAGTGTAAATGAAATTATCCCCCTTAAAATACAAGTTTTCTACTTTAAAAGTATATGTCTCATTGTAGTAAACCAATAGGCTTCCCGTCGTCATGCCCTAAATGATCCCGCGTCAAAAAGCGCGGGAATTTAAGGAAATGGACAAAAAAGCAAAAACTCACCCTAATTCTACTATGTTCGAAGTTATTTCACTTTTATTCAGTGTTTTGTCTTCACACCTGACCGTTTGGACGAAATTCTGACCGTAATATTCAAAGTTACTGTAGTTCAGTAAACTTCATGCCGGTGTACTGGGATGTCGCGTTTATATGGCAAAAAAATCTGTCCCGGTGTACCGAGATCTCGGTTGCTTCAACCGAGACGTCCCGGTCTCCATATAAACGCAACCGCGAAAATAACAGTAAATTATCTACAAGCCGATATCCGTACACCGGGACGTCCCGGTGTACCGGGATCATATAAACAGGCCCTTTATAGAACGATGACGGCGTTCACTTTGCTCTTGGAATTTGCTCATGGCACGCTGTTTCCCGTTCGCCTTCTCGTGTTTTTGATCATCACTCTGTTGACAGTGTTATTAGAGTTATTAGGTGGTGATTGATGATTTAGTTGTATAGAGCTGAAAAGTAAACATGTTAACTTTCCAAAGAAAACATGACGATGGAAGATGAACGATTTTTAATTAGTTTAAACAGGAAGCGAATATTGTTTATTAACCTTTTGTTCAGTCTGATAAAAAGCGTCGATAGATTTCTGTTGGCGCAGTGCTTAGCACATCTTCTCCTCGCCCCGGTGTAGTGGTCTGAGATTGTCACCGTGCTAGATTGTATATGGATTTGTGTAATTGAATGTTTATCGTACTGGGGTCGGTTGTATAAAAAGGTAGTTAACTTTTAGTTGTAGTTAAAATATGAGCTCCGGCTCGCCCCCATAAAGATCGGACGCGAATACGTCCGAATATTTTAATTTATCAATTGTAAGTATAAGTGCCTAAAAATGGGTTTACATTAGATTGCGTTACGTTGCGTTGCGTTGCCTTACATTTGCGTTACATTATGCTACAGTGGAGGCGATACAGTACAGTCGCAGTACAGTACAGTACAGTACAGTACAGTACAGTACAGTACAGTACAGTACAGTACAGTACAGTACAGTACAGTACAGTACAGTACAGTACAGTACAGTACAGTACAGTACAGTACAGTACAGTACAGTACTACAGTACAGTACAGTACAGTGCAGTGCAGTGCAGTGCAGTGCAGTGCAGTGCAGTGCAGTGCAGTGCAGTGCAGTGCAGTGCTGTGGTGTGCTGTGCAGTGCAGTGCAGTGCAGTACAGTGCAGTACATTTGGACATATTTGTTCCTAATTATAGACGTTAGCTGGGGTTCCTGAAACATCAAAGATTCTGAAATTGAGTTACCTCATTGACGACAACCCGCCATGGCACATTTCCATCGTTCTAGGATTTCAGGTAAAAAAATGTTAAAAAGTTAATTTTTTTTTGCTAAATGCCGCACTATGTGATGCAAACATGAGCGTGCAACATGTAACTTTGTTCGAGTTACCAAATGAAGTTGCAATTTATTCTTTATTTTCGCTTCTTTTAGCATTATCTCACCATGTTTGGGGGCACAGTGGCACTACCTTTATTAATCGCTAAGTTTCTGTGTGCTGCAAACAACGCACTTGCTAAAAGTCAACTCATTTGTACCATATTCTTCGTTTCTGGCATTGCTACTTTGCTTCAAAGCACCATTGGTGTTCGGTGAGTTTACTTATTGGAATTTCTTTTTTGTGTTTTTCATTATTTATATTGGTCATTGTTTATTTTCACTTGTTTGTGTAATATACCATACACTCGGAGGAGTGTTTCATCAGGATATCCAAACACCGAGACGTTTGTTGAAAACCGAGGCGAAGCCGAGGTTTTTGAACAAATTTCGAAGTGTTTGGATATCCTGATGAAACACTCCTCCGAGTGTATGATATAGCATCTCAAACAAATCGGTATTTTAAGAGAAAATCAAGGTAAAAGTTTGCTTAATTTATGTAATTTCTTCCTCCGATATCCAAACCACCGACACGGTACTGATTTCCTTTGTGTTTTCCTCATGAATTATTAATGAGTTTGAGATTTTCATATCCAATTGTTTATTGTTTATATTGTTCCCAAGCTCTCAGTCGAGCCACAATATGCCAACTAAGGATGGTAAAATATATATTATTACATTTATGTTTATAGTCTTCCGATCGTCCAAGGTGGAACGTTCAGTTTCTTGGCGCCAACCTTCGCAATTTTAACACTTCCAAAGTGGAAATGCCCGGAGATTCAACAGCAACGTAAGTATAAGCCTGTGTATAGACGTACCGTGATTACTCGTAACGCTGCTTTCGTTTTCAAAGTTAAACTAGTACTGGTACTGGTGTTGTCTTTGGTGGTTGGTTAATGGCAGATGTTGCTGTTGATGTTGACTTGGTGTCAGCTTATTGTCGGTGCTAATGCTAGCTTTTTATGGTGTCGTGTTGGTGGTAGTGGTAGTCATGATGGTGATGGTAATAGTAATAAGATGGTGGTAGTGAAGGTGATGATGATGGTGTGGTGATGGTGTTGGTGATGGCAATGGTGATGGTGGTAGTCATTGGTGTTGGTGTGGTGATTGTGATGGTGATATTCATTGGTGATGGTGATGGTGATGGTGATGGTGATGGTGATGGTGATGGTGATGGTGATGGTGATGGTGATGGTGATGGTGATGGTGATAG